>ML784193.1:16788-78975 GCA_009831015.1 Picea engelmannii | reverse complement strand
TCCCCATAGTACCTAATTTTAAATTATAAATAACATGTATCATATACTATATTATACAAAATAAAAACATATAAAGATCATATAAAAGATATAAACACATACCTCTTCTTTTCAACAATTAAATATCAGTCGTCATCTTCTTTATTCATCTCAACATTTGTATCAGGATCTGGTTCAGAACCGATATTGTTGAAAGGCTCATTCATATCAACATCATCATCAACGTCATTTTCGCTAATATAGTTATCGATATCGTCAATGATATTGTCGTCTCCTACATTTGGATGATCAACTTCTTTGTCTGACACATCGACTACATGAGCCACCTGCTCCTGATATGCATAATCATGATCTTCTTCCTCATTATTATATTCATCCTCAACTACATGATTATACTTTACTGGTCTTCCTATTGGATCATATCTAACAACGCATGACCAACCTGCTTTACCAGGTACCTCTGAGTAAAATACTTGCTCACACGGACTTGGAATAACATAAGTCTTTGTACCCGATTCAAATGCCCTTGTATTAACCATGGTGAATCCATTATCATGCTCAATAATAGTTCTTTCGGGATCATGTTCATTCATCTGTAGCCTGTACCATTTAACCTCAAATAAAACTATTTTAAAGGAATTAAAATCACACTCAATTATATCCTCCAGATGCCCATAGTACCTATTCTCAGTTTCTTCCAGATTTCTGTCACTTCTAGAGGAAATGTTGGTGACCTTAAACACTGCATTTCTCCCACAATCTGAGGTTTTCATCTTATCATCCAACATTTTGATACGAAATTTACGACCATTACACCACATAGTCTTATGTTGTTTAAACTGCAACATGGACAACAAGTAAGAAATACATTGTCAATTAATAAACCTCATATAGGACTTAGTAAATATATATTTCAAAAATTAAACAAACCAAATACATTGAAAAATTGGGAAATAACTAGGAAAATGTGGGTAAAAAATTTATTTGCATGTTTATCTTTTAAACCAAAGGCTAAATCAACTTCCCTTGATGTAAGATCAAGAATTTGATCTTGATGATGATACGTTGTTTTAATCATCTTACTCACCCCTTCCCATGATAACCTATCGAAGTATTCTTCAGTATATTATATCCAATGATCCATCCAATCAAGGTTGTTTGCAATGTATAAATGTAAAGCATCCTACTCTCAAGCAACTATATGATAAAATAACAATTTAATATCATTAATTAGCTATTGTTAATAAAGGAATAATTTAATATAGTTCAATATGCAGGAACAAAAAATGTAAAAAAATAGTATGATAAAATAAAATTGGAAAAATAAATGTGTAATATATTAAATCTACGTCAACATCTAATAATTACCTTTCACGGTATTCATTTTACCTTTCCCTAATAGGACCTCCCCTTCAAATTTGTTGATGGAGTTGAGATGCCAAATGCGAGGCACATTCATATTTTCTGCTAATTTAGGTAGATATTGACTAATATACACTATCCATTGATATACCATATATCCCTCAACCATAGAACCCTATGGATGTGCTCTTTGTCTAACAAAAGCCTTTAGTGACTTCAACTGACTCTCTACCATCCACATCGACCTTGTGTGTACTGGTCCACATAATTCAATCTCCTCAACTTAGTGTATGAGGTAGTGTTCTTGTGCATTGAAAAATGTTGGATGTGGATACTGTTGTATTTGACACATTAGTCGGGGAATTTATCTCTTCCAATACCTTATATCTTCTTTATGGATTTCTTTTGATGATAGCCACCTACAAATGTTGATGCAATAAAATAATATCAAGTCATACGTAAATTTGCAGATAAAACATAATATGTCAATAAGTTCCGCTACAAATCACATAAGAAGTACATTTTCCTTACAAAACAATACTTACCTCATGTATTTGTCAAGTACATAAATAATTTTTTTTATGGTGTTGTCAAAGTCGTCTGGGAGAGATAAAGGTAGAACATACTGTAACAAAAAACAAATAATTATTATTTTTTTCCAAAAAATGCATACCAATAAGGAAATATATTATAACCTACTAATTATCTTAATGAATGTATGCTAGCCATGTGTTTTAACCCCACCAAAATCACATTTTTTTGTTAATATATTTTGTATGTTCGATGAAAACTCCGTCGAAAACCTAATTTTTCAAATGACCTCTTTTACAATATTGCTTTGTTTCTCCGTCAATAACCAAGGAAGACTAGTATTTTGTTCACGACCATCACCATTAGAATTAATAATAACACTTTGCAATGCATGATTAGTTTCCTGGATGTCACAAAAATTCTTTCCAATTCTCTCTTTGTCAGTCTTTCCATCTAATATTCTCCATAACAATTATGTTATGTTCTTCCCGATATGCATTGTATCAAACAAATGAACTATTTGTAGGTGCTCGTAGTATGGCAATCTACTAAATTGCATCAGGTAACTTTTCATTCCTTGTGGAATCCCATTCATGCCTTAACGACATTCATGAAATATCAACAAATTGAAATTAACACTAATTAATCAAACAAAATGAAATTAATACTAATGAAATAAACCGAAGATTTATATAATATGTCATACATAAATAATTTGTGTACCTTGATGATTTCTAATATATTCCAACTTCCATAGGTGAGGTGTCATTCTTCGTGGTTTTTTTCCATTCTCTTCTTTACCATGAATTTTTCTTTGTATGTAGTTTGATAACTATGGTTCTTAGGTAGAAAGTGCCTATACTCATCAAACACTTCCTTTCCTAAACTCCTTGAATGATGAGATTTTATCCCGGGACCAAAAACTGGGCATGCAAATTTACCCTTTGTTTGAAGACCTACAAGATATATGAATTAATGCAACATCAAATTAGAGTTACAATTTAAAATAATGCATTATATTTTCAAAAATATATATAATATTAAATCGCAAAATAAAGTAACAATATACCACAAAAATGTGTTAACCTAGGAGCATCATGAATTTTCCATGATAGTATTCCATGGAATTGAAATCGTTTTTTCCCTATTGGTCTAGAGATGTCATACATAGTGACGCCAACCCATAACTTCAGCAACTCATCGATAAGAGGCTCAATATATATGTTCATATCTTTAACCTGGTACTTACCTAATTAGTTCAACATACTGCATGATTAATTATACTTATCTAAATGTCGTTATATATAAAAGAAATAATTACCATGCACAAAACAAACAAATGAAATATTTTTTCATACTTTAAAGAAAATAAAAGATAATTGAATACCTGGAACAATCATTTCCAAAATTGTGTTCTCTCTCTTGATCAACATCTAAGTAGGAAGGTTATTGTTTATAAAAAAAAACAGGCCACACTAAGTACGTAGAACAAAGCTCTCCAAATGGATTGACACCATCAGTTGCCAATGAAAGTCTAACATTACGAGGTTCTTCTTTAAAAATTGGCCACTTTTCTTCGATGTACTTCAATGCAAAACCATCTGCAGGCAATCAAAGAACATCATCTCGACTTTTGTTCTTTGCATGGAAATCCATAAATTGTTCTATACTTTGGCACCTGAACAACCGCTGGAAACGTGGAATTATCATAATATAACGAAGAACTTTGTGAGGCACCTTCTTTGACACTTTATTGGTTCGATATCTACTTATTTGACATTGTAGGCTTTCATTTTCTAGTGCATATTGTCCATAGTATATGGTATAATCATTAGGATATGCATCAATAGCCTGATAGTCCATTCTAATTTATTTCATAATCATGGATATTTCTCAATATGTGCATGGCAAAATATTTGACGTCGATAATAGAAATTCACCTACCAATCTACAAAATTCAAAACAATAAGTCAATGTAAACAATATTAATCATCAATATCACATCCATACTAATTTACAAATTAGAAAACAATAGCAATATAGAAAAAAATTGAACCTTTTAAGTATTTGTGAACATGTAGGCATAAATAATTAACAAATTAAATATCTTCGTATCTATGTGGCATGTGTTTGATAAACCATTCAAAACCTTCAAGTTCACCACCAACAATATAGCAGATAAAATATTTGTTGTTGAGCCTTCATAAAGAGGTTGACGTGACTTCTCGAGTAGAGGATCGACATCATGACTATCATGTTGGTTGTCCTCATCCATTGGAGCAAATGTGTCTTGGATCAATCTATGTATCTCATCTTCCTGATTTGAATAACTAATGTTATCTCCATCCATATCATCATTAATAACTTGATCAACAACTTCAATATTATAATCTTGAAGTTCATCACCCTGTAAAGGAGTATTTCTGCTAGTACTTGGCAAATAACTCTCTGGAGGTCGACATTTTGGGGGCATCGTCTATATATTTAAAAACAATGTAGAAAAGTTAGTGTGTATAGAAAATATAAAAATCCCGATAAGAAATATTACTAAAATTCATGACATGATGATTATTACAAAGAATACATTAAATATTGAATCCTCTTACCAAGGGACGATATTCATAACCCCCTTCTTCATGCCCCTTCTCCCTACAATATCTTTCAGCTGTTGTTATTAAAATTCTTTTTCTTTGCAAGCCCCTAAAATCATAGCAAGGGAAATAACATTTCCCATCACCCCTCACCTCTAATGTCTCTCTTAACCGAGCAAGCTTCCAGTCATTTTCGTTCATAGTGACAATTCCTTGTGCTGACAAGTAATTGTCTTACCTACACCATACCAAAAAGTAAGTTGTCAAATTTTTATATTTTAGCTACTCCTTCATGATATTTTAGCTACTCCTTTTGATTATGATATGTTTATTTACAATGACCTACAATCCTCACAATTATTTCTTCGACTAAGACATTTTGACACGCTTTTTTTTTTATTATCGATTAACTATTAAGATCGACATGCTTCAATTTGTACTTTAGATTAGTGTGTATTGAATCACCATGGAAAATAATTACACACCATTTAACGAAAGTGGTCAAAATTTCTCAAACTTGAATGACTCGACATCATACACTAGCCTCTAAGTTGTTTTGTAGAGAAAATGCCAATCTTTGAAATTCACCACTAAAAAAAGAATGCTAACCACTTGTCATCCACAATTGAGTTGGGTTGGTTAAATTATGACTTGTTGATTTGCAACTACATACAATGGTCACAATTGTATGCTACTTACAGTGGTCATGGTTTTATTTTCTAAGACACTTTGGCATGTTCTCATTTTTCATTATCTGACTAGTATATTTCATCATGTTATCATAGATTTCGTCATGAAATTTTTATATTTTAGCTACTCCTTATTAATAATGTATAAACAAGTGTCCGTCGGGGTTTGGTCTACTGGCCAGCGAATGTATTGTTAAGGCGTTTTTGTTGTTACGCAGGTCACGAATTCAAACCTCGATTTATCTGGAGGCGTGCTTGCAGGTTGTGTGATTCTCCCTAGGGGTTATAAGGTAGCCGGAAAGATTCGACCCCCATGTCACGCAAGTATGATACTACTTCCATTGTTGATTCCCCTAGTCATAAAAAAAAATACTAATAAATAAAAAATAAAAAAATAGTGTATAAACAAGTTACATCAACTACAAACTAGAGTTAATCACTCCATCTAGAATTGTGTGTGATTATAAAAAATTGAGAGAAACAACATCACATAAGAATACAATGTTATATGACTAACCTAACCTAATACTAGGCTAAAAATATGACATTAATATATATAGGCACAACATCATAGAAACACAAAAGTTAGAGAGCTAATAAGGTCTCTATGGGATAGAATTAGACTTAAGAGGATTTTTTTTTCCACTTTCTATTTCAAACATTATTCCAACTGGTAAAGTTGTTATGAGTTGGTCGTTTTGTAATAAGGATTAAATTTACATAAGGAATTGTAGGCTCAAATTAATCTAGATTGATAATGACATATGTTTTTAATGTTTGAATATACTTATTGATGGAGTGATTTTCCCTCTTCTTAAAATACTTCTTCGGAAAATATTTTTCTTGACATTTCACATGAATTTCCATAGAATATACTAACTAGATCCAAAAACCAAGACATGAAATATGGTACTACACATATAATATATTATCAAGGAAAAAAAAGCTACATGAAATTTGATTTGAACAAAAATTTACAAGTTAAATGAGTACATCAATAAAAAAACATACTAACCTTGCAAGTTCAAAATCCGAGCTATGTAGATCGAGAATTGGATTTGTTCAACCGGTGGGTGACGGAAAAAATAAATAGCTCAAACAAAAGCCACGAACAATGTCGCAACTATAGAAATTATGTCGCAAAGTCTCTTAAAGTCAGGTATATATAGATCAACTAGTCAACTAGTCGTTAGCAGATGTTTTTTGAGATAGGCAAAATTTATGTGGCAATAGCGGTGATCTTTCGTGGCAATAGAAATGCAAATCCTACCCAATTTAAAAAACCTATTCATGGTAATAGAGACAAACGTTCATGGCAATAGCGACAAAAATCCCGCCCTATTTAAAAAAAAACATGAAAATAATGGAAATGTGGAAGAATTTCGTGGAATAATCTACCCATATGTAGTAGTGTTCACTTTGGAAAGGGGCCTATGGCAGGGATTCCCCCTCTCTCCATTAATCTTCCTATTGGTTGCATCAGCCCTAAGTAGATCCATTAGAATGGCCTCCTCCTCAGGAGAATTCCATGGAATTCAGACCTCTTCAAATTTTTGTATCACCCATCTACTTTTTGTAGATGATGTACTAATGTTTTTCCAGTGGAAGACTCAGGGATGCCGAAAAAATAACTGACATGCTCAATCTATTTCGGGAAGCTACCGAGATGATTATAAACCCAAAAAAATCCTCCTTAACTCTAATTGGATTGGCTGAAGGGGTAGAGGAAATTTACAACACTTTCTTTCCTTTCTCGACTCAAGACCTCTTCCTAGGTATCAAATGCTTGGGTTTTCAACTCAAGGAAAATAACTACCGAAAAGAAGATTGGCAGTGGCTATTGGCCAAACTTGAGAAGAGGCTAAATGTATGGATCTTTCGGTGGCTCTCCCTATTACACATCAAAATTACTCATTAGGATGATGGCCTAGTGTCGTCATTACCATTGTCGCAAGTGTCACATTTTGCCTACAAGTGTCGCAAATACCATATTGTTGTCCCATCCATGCTATGTCTCGGACGACATTATCAAGAACACTTACAAGACACCTCAAAAGACTAGTTATGAAAAGGAGAAGTCATTTGACAAAAAGTGCAAATATTTTTCCACTAAGAAAACCACTAAAAAATCCATTTTGGAAGGCAACGCTCCCCTATACACTGTCAGGGAGTGCCAATGCTCTATGCCCCATTCTGGGGGAGTGCTGGCATTTTTTGAGTGAATGTTTAGATTGTTGAGAGAAATCAGGGAAGAATCCCTTCATATCTGGAGTTGGTTGGGTTCGGATCTGAGGTCAAATCTCGACCTTAGGGAAGATCCAAAACTAAAGGAGAAGAATCCTCAACTTATCCCAAGGATCTCTTAAGTGGTTAGGCCTCTCCAAGCCTATATAAGGAGGCCTCTTCATGGTGAAAGGGGAGACATGGTGAAGTATCAAACTTATGATCTCATAAGGGAGATATCATTGAAGCATCAACATTCTATGTGGATTATTTGAGAAAGGGTCTGGATGAAGGGAGCTTGGTGAAGTTGTTGCACTACATCCATGGCTGTAAGCACCACTTTGTTCTCATCAATATAAATATATGCTTGGCCTGTTTTCTTTAAAGTTTGCGTACATTTCATGAACTTGCCTCTAGTAGGTAGATCTGTTTTTGAGATAATCTCAATAGAATAGGAATTTTGTTGTATCTTTGTTTATTCTACAGGACTTATTGAGGAGCTTAGGATTGAAGCTCAACCTGGACTGTGCGAGGACAAACGCCATTAAAAAGGTGCACTTTTCTTCTTCTTATTCATACATTATATTAATTAGATCTAAAAGGAATGTCAATGTCCACAATAACATTTTTTGTCTTGGCCATAGGGGTCTAGTATCCAAGAGAGAATCCACTTGTCCACAAGGGGATTTCTCTGTAATAGAAATTGGTGACTCCACTGGGGAGGGACATTGATTTCGGTTTCCTTTCCTAGGTATTGTATTGGCCTTTTCTCATTGTTGACCTTCTCCATACTATGTCTTTGATTCTTAGAACTATGTTGATTGGCTTTTAACCTCATCTCATACATTTTGATTTCCTGAAGTTGCTTGAATGTTTTATTTTCTGGGCATCTTTATGAATTTTTAGTGGCCAACGCCCCCCTACCTCTTCTACCAGAGTGTTGGTGCTCCCTGCTGAGCTTACACAGAGCGTTGAAATGCTTTGGTTCCCTTTACACCAGAGTGCTTCCCCTTTTCTTTAAAAAATCTTCTAGGGATTTTATTCTCTGAGTTGTCTCTTGCTTTTGGCACTTTCTCAGAAGTCTTACAACCTCAGTACATCTTGGTCTTGGTCTTAAACACTTTGTTTTTGAGAATTGACCACCTTTTGTTTGGAATTTTTATGTTTTTTCCTTACTTTGAAGTCACTCTTTGTCTTTGACGATTCATAGTCAACTTACTGTTTTCCTCTCACTTATCTGATTGAGCGGAATATTTTGTGAGGAATTTCAAAGGTCTCTGCACCATTCCATTTGATCTTTGAGGTCATATTGTCCAATCCTTTTTCCTTTTTTTTGAGTTTTTGGTTTTCTTTTTGCAAGTTTTATTATCTTTGTTTTTTTTTTTAAAGCACGACGAGAGTGTGTTTTTGTTTGTGTGAAACTTCCTTCTGATTGTCTGAATCTTATTTGATCTTAAATTCTAAATGACATAGGGATATTTACATCATATTGATTATCATTCACACATAAATCAAAAGGATACATTTGTTATGATTGTTTTTGGATATTAGAACAACATTCTATGAAATTTTAGCATTATACTGGATTTGATCGAGAAACAATTGATTGAGGATTTTGCATCTTAGTGTTTGACAATGAAAAGAACATTCTTCTCTTTCCTTTAAATGGGAATTCATTGAAAGAAAAGATTGCTTATCATTACTTATGCATTTTTGGGAATTGAGTCATAATACCATCAGTTTCATTTTCATACACCCTTGAGTAAAAAAACAGTTGCAAAATTAACACTAATTAAAATTTATCTAAAACATTTTGTTTTTAGAATCTTCCACCAATAGTAGACTAGGATTAGCACTTTGGATTAGGCTGAGTACAACTCTCCAAAGTATTCAAAACAAAAATTAACATCTTGGGATAGGGAGAGAGAAAAAAAATCCAATTGTCATATAGGCTTTCTAGGATCCCCCTCTCACACAGGGGTTACGCACGAGGTTGCATTCGGGAGAGTTACGGAGATTACCCCTTTGTGGTTCAACCATTTGTAGTGGTCAGATTGTATATTGAGGTTTATTCTTAAGGATCAACTGGTTTCATTTGGTCTCAGTGATTCGTGAACTCCAAATCCGTTTGGGGTCCTCTGGAGTTCTATTGGTCCACTTGTCCTCAGTTCTCTCAAAGGATTTCAGACTTGTTATCCTGCTCATATGTTCAGACCGGATTGTCGACTATACCTACCCAGAGGCTGACTATGAGTTGGTGTCCTTAGTAGCCATCATCTTTAGGTACTTACACAAGGTGACAATGAAGGGAAGTCTCACTGTACCTGGATCATACGTTGGTCAAACTCACTTGGGCTCCTTGGAGGGTAAATCCACAATTACTGCATGGAAGCTTTCACCAAGGCGCAAGTCCATTAAGCAGGTCACCATCGTAACTATTCCACCATATCCTATCCCTTTCTTGACTTTATCATGCGACATTGGATTTCATCACCAACTAGTGCGATCATCGAGAGAAGGTTTTGTTTGCTTGGTTTGATTCCTATATTTGATTAGTGCGTGTTGTTTCTTTTTCGTTAGTTGGCCATATATTTTTTCGTCGAATCTTTTTCACCAACATCGACCCTCCATGTTGTTCGCGTAGGGTACAGGGACTTCCACAAGAAAATATGGAAGATTCTACCCCTTTACCCCCTCACTCAATGGAGGGCTCTCCTCAACAGAGAGAGGTCCACAAAATTATAACCTCACAAGAGGAAGTTTCTACCTCTTTAGAAAATTTTTGAATTTTTACGGATCCTATGGAGGCTTTCCACATTCCTGCAGGATATGAAAAGCGTTTTCTCCAGATGAATTTAGGCGGAGAACTTATTGTCATTGATCCTTCTGAAATTTTGATCATGTCTCATTCGATTCCTCGAGTTGGAGACCCCCTTTGGATTGTTGATATAGTTCGAAGCCCACCTCGCACGGTGTGAGACCTTTACAAATTAGGAATAGGTGTTGATATACCTGTCACATCCCAAATACTCGAAACGTATGTTACCTATACCGTAACTTTAGATCATTTTACTTGTACGACCGTCATTTCAACCACACCATCCGTTGATCTAAACATGCAGTATGTTGGTCCAAGTTCCACTATTTCTCTCCAGATGGCCCATTCTACGATGGTCCCTCACTTTGCGACCATTTCCACTGGTAATGTGGTGGTTAGACAAGCTCCCATTGGTACACCACTTTCATCTAGGCCTTCTTCGTCACTTCCCCTTGGGTACATAGCATTGAATTCTTCCGTTGTCAACACTACCCAAGTTATACCCGAAATTTCCATACCTATACAACAACCCGGAGGGACTGGTCTTGGTGGCTCTAATCCTTAAGCGACACTGGCCATTTGTTTACGTATGGTTTCCAAATTCCAGGGACTCAACCTCATGTTGGGGGGAAACCTCTGTTTTGGGGGAAACCTCCTTTTGGAGGGCAACCTCCGTTTGGGGGGAAACCTCCATTTGGGGGGAAACCTCATGCTGGTGGGTAGCCTCAAACTGGAACCCATCATCAACCTTCTAGACAGAATGCGTCTACCACGCCCAATCCTTGGCACACTACTTTTCCGGGAAATCCACTATTCCCTGGAGGGAAACATCCTCAAGGACAACAACAACCTTATCCTCCTTATGGAAAAAACCATCAACCGAATTATAATCCTCAAAACCCATCAGGTTATCCTCTACTCGCACATGTTTCTCAACCCTCCTCGAATCTTGTTTACTATGGTTAGTAACAACCATATGCAAGAGGACCTATCGGTTACAATTATCCACCTATCCCAGTTTACGGTCCTACTGGTATCCCTATGCCACACCAGTATCACCCTCAGGTTAACTGACAACTACCATTCCTTTCTACTCTGGATCTCCCAGACTTGTCTCGGTTGACTAATGATCCTATATGTCATTATCCTTTCTGGCCAGTGATTCCAGCTAAAATACCTTCTGATATTCCAAAATTTGATAGCAAACCTGGAGAAGACCCAAATAACCATGTGATGAATTTCCATTTATGGTGTTCATTGAACTCCTTAATGGATGACTCTAACCGTTTACATCTTTGTTAGTGAACACTTACGGGCTCAACAGCCAAGTGGTATATCGAACTTCCATGTGATTCTTTCCAAGATTTTAACTCCCTTGCCATGTCCTTTCTCACGCACTTTCAACTACCCATTCGATATGAGACAGGTACCGAACTCTTGACCTCCCTTCATTAGACAAACTCTGTGCATATCTCCGATCATATTCATGAGGGGAGAAGATGATGAAGGTCGATCAAAGAAATCATCCCTGACCAATTATTGGCGGAATGGTTCAATAAATCATTGTTACCCCCGATTGCTCATGATTTTTCCATGGGTGGTGTCGTCACTGAGGAAGAGGCCATTGCTCAGGCTCAATACTTAGATTTGGTTTATTCCCAATTTGGTACTTTGTATGAGTTAATCCCAAATTCTATCCGTGAAAAACCAATCCATCTAAATCGTCATCCATGTTACATGAAGATAGAGTTATCGACTCCATCAAAACCCAATTTGTTTCCCAGTCGACTGGAACAACAAATCGATCAGCTCCGACATCCACTCCCACTTTGACCACACCCTCCTCTACCTCCCCTCAAACTCAAATCTCTGAGGTGAATGCAGTTCAATATACCCCTTCACAACAAATCGTAGGTAAGAAGAAGACAAAGAACAAAAACAAAAAGAATAATAACAATGAACAACCGAAATCTCAAAACCCACCACCTGCTAACGAAAAGAAACCATAGCAGAAACCGAAGTTCTTGTGTCTTATTTTTGGTGACGATCACTACACTCGAGACTGTCCACATCACGATGAAGTGGCCAAAATTTTCAAGGGGAATTCCCAACCCTTTGTGCTTACTCATCCTTTTCTACAGCAATAATCTATGGTTTCTCAAACCCCCTCTCCAGGGGGTAGTTCCAACCATCCTTCCCATGATGAAGCCTCGACAAGTGCCCATATTTACATGTTTAATGGGATTTATTTAACTACCCTCTCTACGACATACGACACACCAGTTAAACCTGACAAAGGAAAAGTCACTAACGATACTTTACCAGATTCATCACCATCCTCTATTAGTCCTCCGTCTAGACCACTTCAAATTGAGAAACCTGCATTCAAATCTATCTAACGCCCTCCTAAGAGCATTATCCATAAATCTACCTTTAATCCTAGTTCATGTGCCACCCAGAACTACAACATTGTTGAATATTTGGCTCAAGCACCATGTGCTATGTCTGCATTAGAAGTTCTACAACACTGCCCCAGTCAATGTAGAACTCTCTTGGTTTCTATTGGCGTTGTTGATCCTGAGTCGTCCAACAATATCATGTTTAACCTGGACAATTATACATTTCGACTCTCCCGCCAACTTGCTTTCCATATTGATGTTGTTGTTCACAATCAACAAATTCACCGAACCATATTAAATGAGGGAGCCTCTACTTGTGTCATGTCTTTAGCATGTTGGAAAGGTTTAAAATCACATGCACTTAACAAATCCCCAATGATGTTACATGCATTCGATGGGAGAGGTTTTCATCCCCATGGACTCTTGCAGTCCCTGCCCATCTAGTTGGGTGGCAAAACCATCACCGTTGATGCCGAGGTGGTCGATGCTCCCCTCGATTACAACTTATTACTTGAAAGAGTTTGGTTTTATGCTATGAATGTCGTTGCTTTGTCAGTGTTTCGGTGTGTACAATTTCCTCATCAGGGAAAAATTGTCACTGTCGATCAATTAGATTTCTCTACACCCGACGCTCGCACTCCCACTACCAACAATATTCCATTCTTGGGAGATCACAAGATCACGTATGAAAGCATTGGTGTTGGCTTGTTAAAAGACTCTATCCTTATGGGTACCTTCCCTACACCACTTCCACCCACCACACATCATGTTTCCACAATCAATATGATTTCGACTACAATTTACCAATCCTTGGAATTATCTGACCCTTGGATTGTACCTAGTCCGTTGGAATTCGATGCACTAGGTGACACCATGCCACTTAGTCCAGCCGAAACCTCATACGTTGCCATCCAATCCACCTCTCCCTCCTCATATGACCAACATCTCTTGGCACCCAACACTTACTCGATGCCATCGTGGTTAAATTCCTTGACATCTACGTTCAACTATATTTACCAAAATTTTCCTTCCGATGAATCTATAATCGAAATGCTTAGCATCGATGACGTAGCTTGGTATTATAGCCATCATCGATCCTCTTTTCTTCCACCTCTCGAAGAAATTCAAGAAGACATACACTCTGTCTTCCCTCCTAATGTTGTCGATTTTCCACAATCTCCCATCCTCACACAAGATACTCTTTCTGAGGGGAATTTAGGCAACATCACCTCTATGGTCATTATTGACATTTTGATCAAGGAAGGTGTCATGGAAAATATTAATCTCGATGTTAATTGTTCTCCCGAGGAAGTGGTTTCTTATACCGCTTTGTTTAAAGAATTTCATGATGTCTTTGCCTGGAGCTATGAATAGATGTCATGGATTGATCCATAAATTGTTGTGCATGAGATTAAAACCTACCCAGGTGTCAAACCTTTTCGATAGAAACTCCGTCGGGTCCATCCTAAGAAGACTGCGACTATTAAGGTAGAAGTTGAGAAATTATTGAAATCTGTCTTCATATATCCTATCCCTTTGACAGAATGGGTTTCGAACATTGTTCTGGTTACTAATAAGCAAGGGACCATTCATGTCTATGTTGATCATAGGGAACTCAATAAGTCTTGTCCAAAAAAAAACTACCCTACGCCCTTCATCAACCAGATTATTGATAATTTCACTAGTAGTGTAATTTTCTCTTTTATGGATGGTTTCTCAGCGTATAACCAGATTGACATTTTACCTACTGATCAACATAAGGCAGCCTTCATCTGCTCGTGGGGAACTTTCACCTATAGGAAACTACCTTTTGGCCTTAAAAATGCTAGTGCTACATTCCAATGAGCCATGTCATATGCTTTCCACGATATCGAACATATTGTGGAACCTTACCTCGATGACTTACTTGCCCACTCATCCAGTCGATTGGACCATTTTGGTCATATACAGGTGATTTTTCTTCGATGTCGGTTCTACCATATTCGTTTGAACCCACATAAATGTATTTTTGTTGTCGAATCAGGCCGACTCCTCAGCTTTGTTGTCTCCAAGGACAAGATTCAGGTGGATCCCTTAAAAATTAAAGCTATCCTTGCTTTACCTCCACATAATAATCTGACACAACTCCAAAGTTTGCAAGGGAAAGAAAACTTTCTTCACTATTTCATTTGTAACTACGCTGAGATTACCAAAGGATTTATGTAATTGTTGCAGAAAGACACCCCTTTCATCTGGGATGACACTGATCAATGATCTTTTGCTGCTCTTAAGCATGCACTGACTAATTCAACTCTGTTGCATCCTCTGAACTATACGCAGGATTATATCCTTTACTTAGCGGCCTCTACTTCCAGTATTGCTATGGTGTTAGTTCAAGAGGACCCTATCGGTGAGGAACATGTGATATATTATTTGAGCAAAAGTCTATCTGGTCCCGAGCTCTGATATTCACATGTTGAAAATTTGGCTCTCGCAGTCGTCATCATTGTCCAGAGATTTCGTCACTACATGTTTCTACGCACCACCACAGTTATTGCAGAATCAAACCCCATGTATCACATTCTGACACGTCAATTTCTTGGGGGAAAATATTCTAAATGGATCGTCATCCTTCAAGAGTTCGATCTTGAGTTTGTTAAGTCCAAAGCTAAAAAATATTTAGTGTTTGCAGAGCTTATCTGTGACTTTCCCCATGCTGATGAAGATACTGAACCCAAAGACTCTCTCCCCGATGAGACTCTATTCCTCATCAGCACGTCCGACCCTTGGTATGGAGATATCCTTCTTTATCTCCATACCCAATGTTTTTAGCCTGATATCTCTCGTGAAGAATGTCATCGTATTCACCATCATTCTCGTCACTACCTTATCGTCGGTGATACTTTGTATTGACGTGGTATTGATACTATCCTACAATGATGTTTGACTCATGAAGAGGATGAACACGTCCTCAATGACTATCACCTTGGAGCCTGTGGCGGTCACCTTTCTGGGATGGCTACAACCCAGAAAATTTTATGTGCCGGTTAATTTTGGCCCTCCATCTTCAAAGATTGTATCGAGGTCGTCAAAAAGTGCCCACCCTGCCAGGTTTTTCAAAACAAGGCACACACCCACCCTACTCCGTTGCATCCCGTTATTTCCATCGCCCCCTTTTCCAAATGGGGCATTGATTTCATGCAGTGTAAGACTACCTCAGTCAGGGGGCATGGTTATATAAATTTCATCGTCGATTACTTTACAAAATGGGTTGAGGCTATGCCTACCTTTTTGAATGATGGTCATACTACAACTCTTTTCTTTTTTAACCACATCATCACTCATTTTTTTGTTCCACACGCCATTGTCACCGATCATGGTTCACATTTTAAAAACTAGATGATGAGTGAGTTGCATGCCAAGTTGGGTTTTTGCCATGAGAACTCATCCCCGTACTATCCTCAAGAAAATGGACAAGTTGAAGTTATCAACAAAGTCCTAAAAACTATGATCCAATGGATGGTAGGGGCAAACAAGACATCCTGGAATCTACAACTTTTCTCTGCTCTCTAGGCCTACCGTACTTCAGTGAAAATAGCTACTAGATTCACTCCTTTCCAGCTAGTATATGGCATAGAAGTTGTTTTACCAATCGAGTGTGAAATTCCCTCACTGAAACTCAAAGTAGAACTCCTACCCCACACTTCTTCTAAAGAAGAATGTTTCTTACACTTGACTAGGTTGGATGAAACGCGTCATGATGTTTCTCTCGTTAATGAGAAGTATCAAAATCGAATCAAGAATCAATACTACAAATCCATCCATCCTCGCACTTTTGCAGAAGGAGACCTAGTCCTCGTTTATGACCAGGCTCATGATAAGTTAGGGACAGGGAAGTTAGAACCTCTATGGGATGGTCCTTACATCGTGAAACTTGTTCTACATAGAGGCGCCTACGAGCTAGTTGACTACAACGAAATCTCCCTAGGTGAGCCTCGGAATGGGATTTACCTTAAGAAGTACTATGCATAGAACATCTAGCATACGTGCTTTGTACACTATTGTATTTTTAGTTTGGTTTGTCTTTTTATTTTGCGTGCTCAAGTTTTTTCCTTGGCCACTTATACTGTGTCTTGTGTTTTCATGCGTAGATGACATCTTCCTTTCCCATTTTTCTTGGGTTTGTGGATGGCGCTAGTTGACATACCTAGAATGTTTTTTCTACAGCTTGGGGCATTTACTAATCTGACGAGTTGGTGAGTTCCGGAGGTATTTTCTTAGGATTGACAACTAACAACATGGGAGAATATCATGTTGTCGTCGAAATTTAACCGAAGCCTCCTCCCTAATCATTTCTCACATGATTGTCAACCTAGACTCCCAACTCGTGGTCTTTCAACTTAATCGAATCTACTCTATTCACAATCATATCCTACTATGTCTCCACTTATGAGTTCGTCATCTTGAACGAATGTTTAATTTTATTGAATACAAACATATACCAATACCATTTCGGATTCGTTAGCTAATTACATCATGGATAGGTATATCGCACATAGATAAGTTTTCATAAAGGAAATAAATCACATCACATATCATCATGTAAATTAAAACACATCACATAAAAGAAAACATTATTTGCAAATCATTTGGCATTGGAAAAACTCGGAAATGTATATATATACAACGTGGCTGAAAATGTTTGATTACATCAAAAAAAGGTACATAGAAGGGAAAAATGTTGGGTCTTTGTGCCCATAACATCGTCATAAAGACTATACAAAAACAATATCATCAGTGAGGTCCTATTCCTCCCGCATCACATTGTTCTCTGAGTAGCACATCATTGCACGAGCTACTCGTCTCAGTAAAGAGTTAATACTTTCAGGAACCCCCACTATGTGTCTCTGCAAGTGCAAGGGCACATTCTCCCTCTCAAGGGGAGGAATACCCATTGTAATACCATGGAGGTTTGTCTCCACCTCTAGGAGACCCCCTTCTGCTACTACTACCTGAGCATCCCCACAGTGCCCCAATGTCGTTATCTCTGTCGGACGTGTTGCTCCCTTGTCTGCATGATGAAACGATACATCCATTAGAAACTCTCCTATGTACCCAAAAAAATAAGATAAGTTTAAAATCAAAAAACACACTTGACAAGATCTTTTGGTTTCTTACTTGACGCGTCCTAGTCCACCACATGTGGAAGGACCAGGTCCATGCCTCCCTGAAAATATACTCCAACGTATGGAAAATATTCTATCACGATCAATTGGCATCCCAACCAAACGAAGAAATCACCGGTGAAATTGAACTTTGAATCTGATCCTAATCTCAAAGACAGGTTAGTCCATCGCTCCATACGTGGTTCTCCCACTCGTCGTACTGCTAATGAAATTTGGGGTTGCATCATAGGAATGCGTTCTAAGAAGAATGAAACCAAGAATGAACCATACCCGAACTGCTTTTGTTTCCCTACTCTGCATATCGTAATCTGCTCCTTCACATTCTGAAGGAACCCTACACTCTAGTTAAACAATGTTGGCTCTAGACACTATAAACCATAGGCCACCTGTGATCTCGAAACTAGGTGCATGCTGGTACTTCCTGCTATACTCGTAATGGAAAATAGAATGGACTGAAGAGGTAGGTCCCTGATATCTTTGATTGCGATTCTACCTACCACTAGTCTCGCTCCTGGGACACAATGGTTTTCCAGGTACTCATCCATAGGCGCAAGAAGTGCCCTATGTCTGGATAAAACTACGAGAGCCCCTCTTTTCTAGAGGTCGACCAGGAAGTGTACATCTTCCAACTTGATGGTGAGAAGTTGCATTCCAATTTGGAACCCTTGTTCCACGACGTTCCATAAACCGATCATATGCTCAAGAAAAAGAATCTCTTTCTTCATTTTTTGCATTTTGAAGAACTTGAGGAGACCGCAATTCCTCAGTGCAGCCCATGCTTGGGGACTTTGCAAAGAGGCCACATCATCAAGCTCATGCTCTCTTTCTTTCCACTCGATCACGGTTATTTCCAAAGTTATGTGCAATCATCAACAATCAAAATTCATTAATCATATTTTTCGGCAATTTTTAGGCAATTTAAAATCTTTAAAAAATAATTGTTTTCTCTTCGAAGAGGCCAACGCCTCCTTTACATGAACATCAGGGCGCCAACGTTCCCTCACAAGGGCCATCAGGGTGCTCTAAAAATCCAAAATGCCCCCTTTACGATTTGAGAAAGCGTTGGCCGTTTTTGAGCGTTTCTTCTTGTGTCTTTGGGAAGTGACCTCTAGATCACTACACCAGAGCGTTGGTGCTCACTTCATTAGCATACAAGATCATTTTTAAAATTGTACAACACTCCCCCACTTATCTTAGAGGAGCATTGAGCTTTTTTGGGCGCTTGGGCCGACCCAAGGCATCAATTTTAGTAACTAATTATTGCCTCAAAGTAAATTTTGAACCATACAAATGAAAGAAAGGAAGAAAAGCACTAACCTGGTCCAAACGGTGAGGAAAATGGTTAACCGTAGCTCCGGCACTGAACAATTCTCCACTGCTAAAAATATTTGCATAAATGAAATGGTAAATGATATTTTTACCCCATTTTACTATTATACATTTCATTTTTGCATAAGCTATAGTCATTTTTGGGTTTTTGAAAACATTTTGGAGGCCTTATTAATCCCCTGGAATGTAGTTTTCACGCTATTGGCAGGTTTCAGAGCAGTTTTGTTTGTTTTTTCATCTTGTCACATTCACGAGCATTGTCTTAGTTCGTTCTCAAGCTCAAACACATAAGAATGCATCAGGTAAACTTTTGTCTCTTTTTCAGACCCACATGGATACATGAAAAAGGAACCCCTTGGAGTCGTCTTTAAGCTCTTTTCAAACTCTCTAAACGTGAAAAGATTGCCAAGCGATCTTGCTTCCTTTCCCACTCATTAAAAGGTTTGAAAGGGAATCTTTCGAGTGATAATTTATCTCTTTTTCGGCCTCGCGATACTTACATTATGAAAAAGGACCATACTGGATTCATCTTTAAGTCATTTTCAAACTCTCTAAATATGAAAAACCACCAAGTTTACCTTCTCTGGACTCATTAAACGATCATACATTGAAGGGCCCCTACAGGACTGAACCCTTACTTCTTCCAGTTCATTAAACAAAGGAAGAAGGACTTACCGAAGGTGGTTTATATCGAGCATGTGTAACCCTCCTCGAGCTCGTTAAAATAAAAAAAAGAGGTACTCGTCTATCTAGATAGGGGAAAAAATTGAAGGAAGCAAGCCAAGCAGTTTTTTAGAACAGTACTAGTAATTCTTAAAATCACCCTTGAACACGAAATTTTATCTTTGTACACATTTTAATCCACTGAACCTTTGCACTAAACCAATCCTCTAAGTTTTCTTACTCCTTTGGGTCACCCAACGAAAGTCACTGTATCCATTGCCTTATCGTGTTTTGGTCCATGTCATGTTTTTGTTGTTGTGCCTTAGTGTTCAAGGGAAGTGTCTGCCTCAAGAGTCAACCATCACAAATTTATGTTTCAACACTCGTGTCAGTCCATGTTCTTTTTATCCACCAATTACATCTCTGTGTCAGTTTCATTTCGTTTATGGGGGATACATCAAGGCCCTCCTTCAACGATTATGTTCCTATCAACTTCAACACATTATCTAGGAGCTAGACTTAGAAACCAATTAGTACCTTGGGACCTGCATGCCTCAATGGCAGGCCTCCTCGTGTCCGACAGTGGGTTTATACCATTGACCTCTGATCAGATGATTCCATGGATGTTCGACTTCAACTCATTTATTCACATTCGTTGGAATGTACTAGAGTACCTTGGGAATCATTGACATCAATGGTGATTTCCCTCACGCTTATTAGCAGTTTACCTCATTGACCAGTAATCAAGTAGTTTCTTCCATGTTCGACATTAGGACATCTATTCACATGGTTAGATTCGTACTACATCGGGATCGGTAAGAAGACTCTGGGCTGATCCATCACTCTTATATGTACTTTTCCCAGGTTGCGATGGAGTTTCTTTTAAACGTTGACACATATACTGTTACATAGATCCACTTTGTATTGGTCATGGATCAGTTCAGGTCATAGGAGTATAGATCCACATTGTATATTCAATGGATATACCTTTTTATCAGTATAATTATGGATCTGCGGTGTATTTTATGGCATCCATACCTTGAAAGTATTTATCACTCAAGCATAGGTATGCCTACCTTGGGTTTGAAACATGTCATAACATTTGTTTGATGGTTGTGTGCAGCTTCTATCAGGTTCTTTGAGTCTGTATCCTTTCTTAAAAAAGTCTACAAAGTACTTCAGTCATCAGTTATCATCTTCTAACTTTGCACTTTGGAGGGCAATCTGTTACACATCAAAATTACTCATTAGGATGATGGCCTAGTGTCGTCATTACCAATGTCACAAGTGTCGCATTTCACCTACAAGTGTCGCAAATATCATACTGTTGTCCTGTCCATGTTGTGTGTCAGACAACATTATCAAGAACACTTACAAGACACCTCAAAAGAATGGTTATGAAGAGGAGAAGTCATTTGACAAAAAGTGCAAATCTTTTTCCACTGATAAAACCACTAAAAAATACACTTTGGAAGGCAACGCTCTCCTATACACTGTCAGGGAGTGCCAATGCTCTATGACCTCCTTTGGGGGAGTATTTCAATGCTCTGTGCCCCATTCTGGTCGAGCACTGGCCTTTTTTGAGCGAATCTTTGGATTGTTGAGAGAAATCAGGGAAGAATCCCTTCATATCTGGATTTGGTTGGGTTTGGATCTGAGGTCAAATCTCGACCTTAGGGAAGATCCACAACTAAAGGAGAAGAATCCTCAACTTATCCCAAGGATCTCTTAAGTGGTTAGGCCTCTCCAAGCCTATATAAGGAGGCCTCTTCATGGTGAAAGGGGAGATATGGTGAAGTATCAAATTTATGATCTCATAAGGGAGATATCATTGAAGCATCAGGATTTTGTGTGGATTATTTGAGAAAGGGTCTAGACAGAGGGCGCGTGGTTAAGTTGTTGCACTACATCCATGGCTGTAAGCACCACTTTGTTCTCATCAATATAAATCTATGCTTGGCATGTTTCCTTTAAAGTTTGCATACATTTCATGAACTTGCCTCTAGTAGGTATATCTTTTTTTGAGCTAATCTCAATAGAATAGGAAGTTTGTTGTATCTTTGTTTGTTCTACAGGACTTATTGAGGAGATTAGGATTGAAGCTCAACCTGGACTGTGCGAGGACAAATGCCATTAAAAAGGTGCACTTTTCTTCTTCCTCTTCATGCATTAGCTTAATTAGATCTAAAAGGAATGTCAGTGTCCACAATAGCATTTTCTATCTTGGTCATAGGGGTCTAATATCCAAGAGAGAATCCACTTGTCTGCAAGGGGATTTATCTGTAACACTCTCGGGCAGGCATATTGAACCTAACTAAATCATTTCTTGAGGCCATTCCAATTTACTGGATGTCTCTTTCCTGGATCCCCAAAGGGATTCTGGAAAAGGTCTGACGTGTTTGCTTCTGGTTCATATGGTCAGGGTCTAAAGAAAATTTCACTTTTCCCTGGAAAAAATGGGAACTTTTGGCACGTCCAAAAGCCTTGGGTGGTTGGGGCTTAAAGAACATTTTCATATTCTCAAGATCCCTCACTGCCAAAGTATGTTGGATAATTTTAACTACTACCAGCCTCTGGTCACTAGTGGTGGAACACAAGTATATTCGACCAGATACAGTGGGAGATTGGATCCGAAGGAATGATAAGTCCACATAGAACTGCTCAATTATTTGGAAAGAAGTGGTAAAATCCTTCCATGTGGTAGGTGATGGTTTGGCATGGAAAGTAGGAAGGGGAAACCAATTCCTCATTGGGACGGATCCTTGGCCCGGGAGTGGAAACTCTCATATTCTACCACAAGTCCTATTAGATCAATTACACCTTCAAGGTTTCATCTACGTAAATCAAATTGCAGACCCAGACACCATAAACATTTGGCAACATGGATGGCACAATTATGCTTCTCTTGTCTTGGATGGAGGTTTCCACATACATTGGGACAACTATATTTTTTCTCTTCGAATGGGTCACATTAGGCTCATGGACATGGAAGATGAACCGGTTTGACAAAAGGCTCCCCATGGGGTATACACTCCAAAATTGGGCTATATAGCACTGAATATCAACCTCCTCCAAAGAGAATTGTGTTGGTGGTGGAGTAGACTTTGGAAAATTAATTTCCCCCTAAAAACAAAAATATTCATGTGGTCTGATTTATTAGAGAAGGTCCCTACTTGGAAAAAGATGAGAAAGTGCCAGATTGTTGGGCCAAGATGGTGTCCTCTCTGCAAAGCCGAAAATGAATCCATTGCACATATTCTCATTTTCTTCCCTTTCACTATGAAATTCTGGGCTGAAACTTCCACCCTCCTGAGACAACCTTTTGATTGGAATGGGCCTTCTCTTGAGAAGACTTGGAAAATTTGGCTACAAAACCCTGTACACAAGAAGATCAAAGCATTACCTATACTTATCAACTAGGGTATTTGGCTGGCAAGGAATTCGACCATCTTCAAGGACAATGTAATTGTTACTGAAATCATTGCAACAAAAAGACTCTTGATCCTTGAACATTTCCCCCAAGAAAAGAACAAGCCTCTTATCGGAGCAACTCATCCATAACACATTGACTCTTGTTTTCCCTGGGCTTATTTTGACGATGCATCACAAAATCTCCTTTGTTGGGGGGGGGGTTGTTTTATATTTATCTAACTCACATTTATTTAAAATAAAAATGGGGATGGGACAGGGTACAAATATCTATGTTGAACTCATGGCTCTACTTCTATTGCTCAAATTTGCACGTGAGCAAGGGTACACACCATACAACTCTTCGGTGACTCCATGATGAAACTGTGACTCCATGAATTTCATCAACTGGTCTCGAAAAATCCAACACTGCCACAATATTCTATTGCTTCCCATTTTGGAGTAGATATACAATATACTGGACTCATTTGACTCTTTTGTTCTACAACATGTCTATAGGAACCAGAAATCAGTAGTGGATACTCTGTCAAAGGAAGGAATCCCACTTCCCTTTGGACAATGGCATATATTAGAATCAGATGGAGATTCTACACAAGATTTCTACCACTGGCCCTTCATCGATGAACCATCTCAACTACAACATTAAAATGTTGTCCTCTTTTAAGATTTTTTTCAAAATTTTTACTTTGTATATGCCCGGCACTGGAGACATCTTTTTTCTCCTTTTGTTTCAGCACTAAACAAACTTTATATATTTATGCTCTTTGGACCTTTGAGGTTGGATGTTTGTTGAACTGTAATTATTTTTGGAAGGTAACTCTCTATGGACATGAAGGGATCACTATATTTGATCATGTACATAGATCATGATGGCTCTCGGGCATCATCCCTCACACTCTTTATTTCTCTATAATGAATGTGTTCACCTAGCACGTGAAAAATGTAATTTTGTCTCTTAGGATGAATAAAATTATGTTTTTTTCTTAGGAAAAAAATATATAATGTCCACCAAAATGGTTGCTTGAGGAAGCAACAAGGGGACTATGATACCACAAAATGGAAAGAGGAAGGGGGAATTGTTGAATGATTTGACCTTATCATTGTCCTTTGGAAGTAATACCATTTTTTCCATACTTTCCTACAAGTTTTTCCATCAATATTTGACTTGTGTGTGTGCCAAGTACAATTTGTCATATCCTTGGGAAGAGAGTATATCTCATGCAACAAAATATTTCTCATTATCTATTTCCCATTGAATTTGTTGTTCATACATTCATATGGATCAAAAGGATTCATTTTCCCCAATGGGTTTTCCTCTCCCATGTTATGGGGATGTTTTATATGGCTATTATAGTCATTATGACAACAAATGGAAAGAGAATCCCATGTATCTATAGTTGGTAAGAATCTAGAGAAATTGGGAAAATTGTTTTTGAAAATGTGAGAGGGAATGGTTGTTGAGAGAGAAACCATGGTTGGAATTTCCACAATCACTAAAGCAAACCCATTCAAGCTTGCAACCTTTTTATTGCAACTCATTGACTATTTTGATGCCATGTGTTTTTTTTCCCAAGGTTATTCCTAGAAGGCATCCAATAGCTAGACCTTTTTCGAGGCATTGAAGGACACCAAAAGGGAAGAATATCCTCAAGGAACTATTGAGCAGAGAAAGGGAAAATATCCCTTGTGTTGGGTAGGGTAGTTTAAGAGAGTGCCATGGTTGCTTGATGGTTGGATGAGGTTCTTCATGCTTTATAGTGAGAAGATTGGTTAAGCATGAGAGTATTGGGTTGTAGTAAGAGGGATTTAATCCCCATAGGAACTTCTTTCATGCTATAAGTGGTATCATTGTTTGGATTGGGGGTGGAATCCATAGATGATTCCTTAGGTGCAAAATTGCTCTGCAACAACTAGTTTTGTGAACATGGATTTAATTAAAGATAAGTATTCATGGTTATCTCCTTCTAGAATGCTTTTTTTCCTAATGTCTTTAATTAAATGGGAAATTAATGAATTTGGGATATGCAATGTTGTTTTTGTTGTTATTTTGTGTTTTTATACGAATTCTATAATATATTTATATTAAAGGTTAAAGTTGGCCTCACAGATTTTTAATCGAAATAAATAAATCATGTTGGTAGTGTTGGATGGAAAAGGGAGACATATAGGGATGCCAAAAAGTGTTATTAGAGTTCAAATTATAACACTAGGTTGTAATGGGAAGAAAATATGAGTGTTAAGGAAGAAATTACAATTGCATGCTAATTGAAAAAATGTTATAAGAATCCAAGTTGTTGATTTAATGGAATTGATTCCTTGAGGTGGATCAATGTTAATGGGCATGGGTGAGTTATAAAAGTGAACTCAATATGGATTTGTGCAGTTCACAGTTTGGTTCCAAAAATTGGGTGAGCATGTAGTAGTTTATGAGGTTTAATTTTTAAATCTCAAGAGATGCATACTCCCATTATTATGCATGATGTGTTAAATGCTAATGATGATGAATTTGGACATTTTTAGAGAGTGGGATTCACATATACATGCAATTGGTTAGCAACATTGGAATCTTGGGAAATCCTAACATCTATTAATGAGATCCTCCTATAATCCTCTAGTTATAGGGATGTTATAGCATGTAGAGGAAGAGATGTTGTTGATGTGGCCAAAGGCCAAATATCAACCTAGTGTTGCATCTGGTTCTTATACCTATGGGAGCCTTGCAAGAGGTCTACAAAGTCACAAATAACCATGGGTTATTGGATGGAACCTTTATGCAGACATGGGAGATGGAACCACAACTAGCTTAGATCAAAAGGAGCCACATTAGAAGGTTCAAAACCCAGTGAAATCTTGAATGTAAGTTTTATTCAATGGAAAGGAGATTGTGGAGAAGGATGATAGCTAGTAGTGTAACATTGATGCAAGTTTTCAGCTAGCATCCCCAAAGAAAAAGACCTTTTAAACTTGTAGTGAACTGGACCATAGATTAGATTTTAGAAAAATGGTGGGAGTTCAACCTATAGTGGGTATCATTTAGTAAAGGTGAGAATCACATGGATTGGAAACATGGAATCCCCTATTGGTGTAGGTTTTAAACTTACACATCAACAAGGATGGGAATTCATAATCCACAATGATCCCGGTCATCCATAGATTTTGAGATCAACGAATTGGGTTTCTTCCAATGTATAAGTTCAAATAATTGCAAAAGATGATTGGAGTAGCATATCACCTAGATCAAGGTTGTTGAGTGTTTAGAGTTAGAAACAATATCAGTTCCTAGTACAAACTATATGCTATATCCTTCCTAATTAGTGGAAGAAGTTGGTGCCCAGCCTTGATTTGCACTAGCAAAAGCGTAGAAAAATGGGTAAGTTATGAACTTTTGGATGTTGTAATTTTCAACTCCAAATTTGAAATGTGAAAAAAGTATAGGTGTTGGAAATTTGTTTCATAGGACAATATAACAAAAATTTCACATTTTCAACATGTTCTTTTGATTATTTTGAAATATTTGTAAGATAGAGCCTTCGGTCTTGATTTAACAAGGCAATTGCCAATGCGGATAACAATCTAAGTATATTAAACTTGGGGACCTCTATGATGAAATATGGACTTACCAGATGAAGAAATGGTCAAGGATGATTGCATATATGTCATAATGGTTCTTGCATAGTGATGTGATGATGCAGAGGCACAATTGCTTGGGGAAAAGCATGGTTGTCTAAGGTGCTTATTAATTAGTAGGTTGAATGTTAGACCGAGGATGGCTAGGAGTACTTGGAAATGTGGCAAGGATTTTTAATGAGTAGAGATATTCAAGTAGAGAACCTAATAATGATGCTTTCTAACAAGATGGATAAATGCCTTGAATAAAGATAGCGAAGGTTTTTTGTAGATTTGACTTCGGGGACAAGCATGAAAGAGAAAGGACCAAGGTTATTGGTGACCTTACAAACAATTCATGCAATGCATTTACCTATGATCAATTCATGGAATCCATATTATAGAGAAGGGTTGTAGGAGCTCTTAATCATTATAGTTGGTTATTATATGTAGCAAAACAACAATGTGAGGTATAGGGAATATGCAAGGTACCAACATATAGATAATGACATCCTCATGCATAAAAGAAGAGTGTAACTTCTTAATCCTATGAGATAGAAAAAAAAAAAATAATGGAGGTTGTAACACGTGATGGGCATCATGATTTCATAGGAAGGAATCCTTAAAATCCCGGTATGGTAGAGGGAATCTACCAAGAACAAGAGAACATGCAATTTATGCATGTTAGGGGTGAACCACCTTAGCGGGAAAGATATATGTATGCGTAAAATAATCATGGGATATGAATCAACAACTTATCTATAAAGAATGTGAAAAATACGATGAACTTCAACACACTTGGAAGTTGTTAGTAGTGGAATGAAGCACTCCATTGTGTGGGATTGTCTTACCAAGACAAAGTTGAACTTCACTAATATTTTTCCAAAGAAATGAAGAGAAAAAACCATAATTAGATAAAGCTTAAAGGCGAATTGAGATAAAGGCAAGGATCTAGATTTATAGAGGTAGCCAAAATAGCATGAGAGTTGCAAATTGTTGGAATATGAGACAACACCAAGAGATGAGATTGGCTAGCTAGGCATTTAGAATAATGGGGGAGATCTTCTCACCTTAAACTATAATTTGATTATACAAGAGTTGTATCCTTTTAAAAGTAACAAATAAAATTACAAGTATATCAATTATAAATTGCTACTTGGATGTGAAAATCATAATGACGATCTATTGTGTGTGACTTACAGTAAATCCAAAGTGTATACCAATTATTGTGTGGAAACCTATGCTATGCATAGGAATTAGAAGGGAGAAATTCCTTAACTCATATTTTATGGTGTTGTTTATATTTCTTTGGGTTGAGGAATGTAGTGATGTGAATATAATTAAAGCATATGAATGATGATAAATGCAAGAAAGAAAATATGTTGGGATGTATATGCACAAGTAAGCAATTGAGGGATAAATTGTAATAATGTGCATATAGGTTTGCATGTGAATATATGTTGTTACATGTTAGATCAATATAATGGTATGTTGCTAATATGTAATAAGTGTGGCATGATGACTAATTGAGGTTGGTGTTGGTTGTGTAACCAAGAAAAAATAAGGACAAGAAGATGGTTGTCAAGAGGTTCGTGAAGGGGATGATGTAAAGATGCCATAAAACATCAACTCAATACATAACATTAAAGATGTCGATGACAATCACACATGTATGAATTGGGTCATGCTAATATTACATGTGATTACATGTGTGTTGTGTTGAATGGAATTTGAGTAAGAATTCCTATAGTTATGTGTCATATCATAGTCAATTTATTAGTGATATATGAATACATATATATGATTGATACCCAAGTAAGGGTATGGTAAAGGAAAAATTCCTTTTATATGTGAAATTGTTGAAACCTTTTGATGCATTCGTGAGTTAGCATGTTGTGTTGAGTTGGTTATGAGGTAATAACCAAGGAAAGTGAACATTTATACCCATGATTTTAAAAAGAATGTTATTTGGACTTGGGAAAGCCTATATCATTGCACAGATATTCAATGGTCTCCCCACTTGTATCATTTTCTTAGACTACAACCTTAACCTTATTTCTTACATTGAAGAGCATTGAAGGGGCAAGCTTCCTAAAGGAATATTGAGTAGAGAATGGAAAGGTCTTCCCTTGCGTTGTGTTTGGTTGAAGAGAAAGGTGTCCAGATGGTTGAATAAGCATTGGTGAGATGGTTGGGTTATGTGTCAAGGCATTGGTTGAGGCCTTTTGATTTTCATGGTTGATTACATGATTTAGCATTATTATATTCTTGAATTGATGCAAGGGTGCATTTAGTGAATGTGGAGAATGTGTAAAGTTATTATTATTGCATCCATGAATATTTGTGCATATATTTGATTGTGTTATGTGAATGCAAAATGGTGATAACATTTTAGATATAAACTATTTCATTGTGAATTAAAATGTTAACATGTGAAAGAGATTGAGTTATTGGTGTGTCATAATTCTATGATCATTTCATCTGTTGTTGTGAATAAATGAAAGCTTTGTCAAGAATGATGGATTGTAAGTGAAGTTGTCTTACATATGGCCATGAGAGTAAACCCATAATGAAGATTGATTACTACCACATGTAAAGGCCAATGAAATGATGGAGTGAGGGTAGATGATGGTTGTTATAGCTTGAAAGCACAGAGAAGATGCTACTATGATAACACTAGAACCTTGGTTATGTCTTTATCACCTTTAACTATTGATTGTTTTGAGGTTTCTAGTGAAATGCCCTAATAATAAAAATCTAGAATTCTACACTCTCATTATATGTGAAAACCTTGGTAAATGATGGATGAGACTTTCTATTAGATACATAATCCTTAGAATTTTGGTATATCCTAAATATTAATTTAGGAGAAATATGAATTCATAAGTATCATCGATCCGCTATGAAGATAAAACCAAAAGTCAGTTATGAGTGTATTTATGTATGAGTCACTTTAATGAAATTATTCAAATTGGAAGTTATTCAAAACCTATGAATGGTATTAGAGCCGAGTTATTTTTAGACAAAGTCCTACTACGAAAACCCTAGGGACGCTTCTGCCTTGTGCAAAGCTACGGCTTGAGCCTCGTGAGCCCACTGCTGGAAGACATTGCTGGGAGGCTAAGAATAGATCTCTAATTCTCATGCAATCCCAGAGTTTCGGCCTTCCTCCCGCAATTCACTTGCCTTCAATATTGCTTGGGATCTCTTTCTGTTATCTTCATCCTGTCTAGAAAGCTTGTGAAACGATTTCCTTGTCTGCAAGCAAATCGCTCTGTCTCTAAGGCTGTGGAGAGTTTCCATGGACTTTCGTATTAAGTAGATTGTTTGGTACTCCCTGCGCCATTAAAACGGAGGAAAGAAAGGTTGGCCCATCTCACACAGGTCTATCCCCTCGTAAACAAATCTCAGAATTTCCCATTTGGGTTCTCGTAATCTCCAAAAATTCACTAAAAAAATCCTAAACGACGGTGCGGGTTCGAATTGACTAATCTACCGAAGAAGCCAGAGAAGCCATTGATAAACAGAGGATGAACAGAGATGGGGATCGAAGGACCGAATTGTGCACAGTTTGCTTCAAGGATGTGGATAACCTCTACATGAATTACGTTGCCGATTGTTTTCACTGGTTCTGTGAGGCATTGATTCATTACCCACAGACTTCTTTGTGAGGCGTGCGTGTCATCTTTGTGAACTCGATGAAAGGTGGAGAAATGGATGAGCACATTTTGATTTCAGAGGCTTCCACCAGTAGCACGATCACCAATTAATGGCGATTCATGGCAGCGTCCAAGGCGGCAGTGCCTTATATTCCACAATCAAGTGTAGGAGAAGCATTTGAATCGGCTCATTAGGCCCTTCGCTCTGCAAAATTCACTTTCAAAGAACCCGCATTCACTATCACAACCCCTGAATTCGGGTCAATAGAGTCTTCTCAAGCGTTTGGGAGCAACACAACATTCGAAAGCACTCCATATCCTTTTGGTCATATTTTAGCTTGTGGAACTCAGTCAACAACTCTGAAATTTGGCTTAAAGGTAAATGTTTTTTTTTTTCAAGGATATTAAACTCGTTACAACAATAATAAACAACATCGTAAGGGATAAGTCATCGTAACTAAAACGACACATAAGTAAATCATTAACATAATTAAAAGTGGCACAATCAACACATAAACAACGACTCAAGCAACTCATCATCATAATAAATAGCCGCACTTAATCAACACATCATCATAATAAATAACGACACAATCAACACATCATGATCAACTGAAGCAATAAACAAATAATTATCAACCATGTCACTGAGTATTAAAGGAACTACCCGCCCAACCTATCCTGCATGGTTAGGACCTCCAAGACACATAAGCAAGGCTCAAGCCCAGGATTCATCCGATTGATTTTGACCATTTAAGGTCTCAGGGATGGCGATTGTTCTGAAGAACAAGGAGGTGTCTATATCCCACTAATCCAATCAAGCCGAAATCAACTAGATCAATCAATCAATCATAATCATCAAATATTCATGGCGCAAGGGTAATCATCAACTTTATCAATCATACATCAGCATTTAATTCATGGCGCACAAGAAATCTAATTTCTAAAACAATCATCATAAGAATCCATAAGCGAAATAGATAACCATATACTATAACCGGATCACTCGCACGCAAGTGTCCTCAAAGAATAAGTCAATAACAAGTGCTCGCAAGAACGAGATGTTACATAATTCATCAACATTAAATATTCATTGCCAAAATTTTGTTAGCGAGATTGTGAGACTGCCTAGCGTGCCAAAAAGAATCATATCCGAGAGAGGATCGGTGTTTACAGGACAATTTTGGACTAGTTCCCAAGAGGCCTTGGGAACACAACTAAACTTTAGTACAACATATCACCCTAAGACAGAGGGGCAGACAGAAAGAATGAACCAAATTTTGGAAGATATGTTGCATATGTATCTGTTGGACCAACAAAAACATTGGGAAGAGTTCTTGCCACTGATAGAGTTTACATACAACAACAACTATCAAGGTATCGTTAAGATGACATCGTTTGAGTTTCTCTATGGGTGACCGTGTCAGAGGCCATTGAGTTGGGATCGACTTGAGGATATGGTCCTAGTGGGACCAGAAATGATCCAAGAAATGGAAGAACAAATGCAAATGACATGACAAAGGATTAAAGAAGTGCAAGATCGACAAAATAGTTATGTTGATGCGCATCACGTTGACTGCAACTATGAAGTTGGCGATCGAGTTTTCTAGTGGGTGAAACCGCACAAGAATTCGATTAAGTTCGGAAAGGTTGCTAAACTCTCTTCTAGGTTTATGGGGTCTTTCGAAGTTGTGGAAAGGAAAGGACCCATGGCCTATCGACTAGCATTGCCTCATTTTTAGGCGTATGCACAATGTTTTTCTTGTATCTATTTTGCGACATTGTGTTATCGATCCTACACATGAGATTGACATGAGTTCCTTGCGGTGTCAAACAAGGGTGCACTCCATTGCATTCGATAGCTATGACGTCGAACAATTGATTAGGCAAGGTCCAGTGGGACAATTTTAGTCCACACTTGACTACTTGGTAGGACGCATATGATATGCGACAGTAGTTTCCATATTTATTTGATAGTTTAGACATATAGATCTTGTCAGATGCTTTATTTACTGGCTTTAATATACTGTACAACTTCGGGACGAAGTTTAAAACAAGAGGGGATGTATGTAACATCATGCTCTTGCAAGCACCTGTTATTGACTTATTCTTTGAGGAAACTTGCGTGTGAGTGATCCGGTTATAGTATATGGTTATCTGTTTCTCTTTTGGATTCTTATGATGATGTTGATGAATGATTGTTTTAGAAAATATATTTCTCGCGCGCCATGAATTAAATGTTGATGTATGATTGATAAAGTTGATGATTACCCTTGCGCCATGAATATTTGATGATTATGATTGATTGATTGATCTAGTAGATTTCGGCTTGATTGGATTAGTGGAATCTAGACACCTCCTTGTTCCTCAGAACAGTCGCCAGCCCTGAGACCTTAAATGGTCAAAATCAATCGGATGAATCCTGGGCTTGAGCATTTCTTATGTGCCTTGGAGGTCCTAACCATGTAGGATAGGTTGGGTGGGTAGTTCCTTTAATGCTCAGTGACATGGTTGATCATTATTTGTTTATTGCTTCAGTCGATCATGATGTGTTTAGTGTGTCATTATTTATTATGACGATGTGTTGATTAAGTACAACTATTTATTATGATGAGGTGTTGCTTGAGTCGTTGTTTATGTGTTGATTGTGTCGCTTTTAATTATGTTAATGCTTTACTTATGTGTCGTTTTAGTTACGATGGCGTATCCCTTGTGATGTTGTTTATTATTGTTGTAACGAGTTTAATATCCTAAAAAAAAAAAACATTTACCTTTTATACATCGCTATTCGTTGTGGTAACATAATTTACATCACTATTAGTTGTGGTTGTTACATGTGGAAACAAGAATTTCAAAGGGATGGGTATGCACAATCATGGTTTTCACTGTGTTTGTTGTGGTAAAAATGGACATGGAGAAAAGACGTGTATGAACCCATTAGAGAAGATCAAAGACAATCAAAAAAAAAAAAAAATCCAAAGATGTTGAACTTGTTCTCTTTGTCATTGTTCATTGAAATACCAGCATAAATGAATATTTATTCAAAACTTCATTTGCTTCTTGGAGATATTCTTGGTTGTTTGACACTAATGCTACTTACCACATGAATTTTCATATAGACTTCTTTGAAGAATTAAATGACAAATGTAGATGGTGAAGGAAACTTTGTAGATGGATCCAATCTCAAACCCACAGGAATTGACACTATTAGGCTCAAATTGCCTAGATTCGTAGAGTTTCTTTTGCATAATGTTCTTTATCTCCCTGAGTTGTGAAGGAACTTTCCATATCTTGTGCACATTCAATAGCAAGGCCATTTTATTCACATGTTTTATGAAGAAGTTGAAATAAGGAGGTCTTTCGACCACATGGTCGTCATAACAGGATGGGAAGATGATAGATTGTTGAAGCTGAAAGGGACATATGCATGAGCACAAAATTTTGCATACCTTTCACACCCTGATGAAGGTACATTTTCATCTAGTCTCTTGTGGCATGCTATATTTGGGCACATTGATTATGATAGTCTTTGTGTGTTGAAGAAAAATGGTGTTTTTAGTTTTCCTACCATTCGAAGGAACTTGAATCAATGTGAGGTATGTATCCTTGGTAAACACAACAAGCAACTTTTTCATGATTCCAATTGAAAGTGTTTGTCCTGATGAGGTTGGAAAGATAGGAACTAGAAGCTCAACAAGGCAAGATGATGGAGGTGATGTAGATAACTCGGATTTAGTTGATGTAAATAATATGAATTTTTCATATGATTATAAATTGAATTTATCTACTAACATTAACCAACTTCCTTTGAAGAAGTTGTTTCTCATGGTGAGTGGAAAGAATCCATGCAGAAGGAGTATGATTCTCTGATGCAGTAGCATCTCCCGAGACAAGCGAGCCAGCACGGAATGCGAGTAGACAGTTGGAAGGCATCCAGCACAATTTTTTTTGAATTTTCTCTTGAAGTTGATGCGCCAGATATAAATGAGATCATTTAATGAAGGTGCCTTGGTATAATGTAATCAGACCTCGAGCCATACGCTCTCGTCTGAAGTAGATGGAGGCATTTACAGTAGTTAATGCAGGTAGATAGTATTTTTAATACTAGATTAGACAGTTTTAGAAGAAAAGAGGGAAAACGGATATAGACACCCTCATGGTGCATTGTAACATAATCTGGAGCATAGTAGAGAAGCAGAGAACTGTAGAATAACACCCATGTACAGATCTTGAATTAATAGAAGAAATTGATTCAGACTCATGGCTTTTGTGTTATTCTCTGTGTATGTGTGTTGAATGCTATGCTTATGATCATTTACTTCCTGTTATGCATTTGTTGTTATACTGTGTATAGGAGTTCATGTGTTGATATTGAGGTCTGAGAGGAAGTGGAATGAGTTTCAATTGTTTCTCTATCTGAGAAAGGATTCATGCAAGGAGTGCAGTTGAAGTCGTCCACAAGGAGTGCGTTAACAGAAGGCTCGGATAGTTTAACTCTTGTTCTCATTCACTCAGAAGTGAAATTGGGTTATAGGAGTCGTGCAAGGAGTGCGCAGACCAAGTGAAGACTCAGAATTGTGAATCTAAGTAAAGCATTGAAGGACTGTTGCTGCAAGTGTGCGCAGAGTCGAAGAGTTCTCAGATATTTTGAGAATATCTGAAGGTTTCGCAAGGAGTGCGAGCAGGGGGTTCAAATTCTGAAATATTCAGAATTGATAAAGCTCAGGAGGTATAGTACCTTTGAGTAGTCCTAAGGAAGGATTTGCATAAGGAGTTCGTGCAAGGACCCTCTTCGAGGTTGAAGTTTGTGTTGAAGCTCAGAAGGGATAATTCCCTTAGGCTCATCAAAGAGAAGCACTGGAGGTTCGTGTCGTGGAATGTGTAAACCAGGCGTTGCACAGTTGCACTGTAGGAAGACAAATTCTGTGAAGGAACACTTAGTTATTTTCAAGAAATCCTCAAGGAGGAAGGTGGACGGTTAGGATCTTACAGAGGAGATTGACAAAACCCGTCAGTCGTTGAATCTACCAAAGAAGCAAAGAGGTTATGATCACATTGGAAGTTTAAGCTCCAGGATTCGTGAGTCATTGGATCTGACAGAAGTTGCACGAGGGATACCATCGGGATTCGAAGGATCGGAAACCTGTGGTCGAATGTTTTTTGAAATTTGAAACCCCGAAACCCCGGGAAGATTGGGATCATCCGTTTGTGGGATGCGTGGCTGATATCAAAGGCATCAGGATATCCAGCATCGGGAAATCAGAGTTCCTGAGGACAGGAAAGTTGGAACATTATAAGTCCCAAAAACCCGGAGAAATCAGGACCGTTCATCAGAGAGGATGCGTGGAAGAAATCGACGTCATCAGGGAAGTCCCGACAAGGAGTCATCCATCGGTGGTCGGAGCCATCAGGATATCGGGGATCCCTGTGACAAAGAGTTTATGCACTTTGGTTTCGTGAACCGTGAAATCACGACGAGGAGGAAGGCGCTGTAGTGGAAGCCAGTTGTCAGCCTGACAGAGAATCGGTGTTCGAGGAATCAGGGATCCCACAGGTAAGTGTTTTGCAGCATTGGAAACCACATAGCCCCAACAGGGATAAGACCATGGTCATGGGTTAACGGTCATATGGCCAAGGCCTATAGCCAGGAGGGCTAGTGTGAAATAGGCGCGTCGGGAATCGAGAAATTGTGAGTCTTGAGGGCACGGGTATTTCGACATTGGAATACTCGAAACCCCAATGGGAGTTATAGCTGCGGTCATATAAGGAGAGGTCACGTTGGATCAAGTGCTTAGCCTAGAAGGCTAACGAGTATTTGAGCGCATCAGGATTTTGAAGTCAAAAACCCCGACAAAAGGAGTATAAGGCTGTGGTCTTATAGAAGTCGGTCATGTGGACTAAAGGCTTAGCCAAGTGGGGATAAAAGCAATAAAGAAGTGCATCGGGGATCGGTGATCCAAGTTGTTGGAATATCACAGGTATCCAAACCCCAATAGAAGAAAGGGAGGCCCTGTGTTTAGTTGTTGTCGGTGGAATATTTCCCGATAGGGAAATAGGGAACCTTTGAGTTCTTTGGGCCGAGAAAGGAGAGAAGGTCCTGTGAGCGGACGTGCCCCTAAGGGTGCGCCTGCGTCAATTGGTATCATAGCCTGAATATTGCTTGTATATTTTAGGCAGGAAGAGGTAAGGAGCACTCTGATACACGTCAAGTGGTATCAGAGCAAGAAGATTTATTTTCTTTCTGTAGCAGAGAAGGGAAGGATAATTTCACCATGCCGCCAAGGATAAGGGATAGACAATCACCTGGTCTAGAGGAGGAAAGGGAATTGTCCAGAGAAAGAGGTAGGCAAGTACAGAGTCCTAACATGGAGAAAGAAATGCGTAATCTTCCTGCCAGAATGGAGGACATGGAGACATCACAAAGGCGCAAAGTTGATGTAGGGGATATCAATGAATCTGAAAATGAAGATGATGCTGGACATGGAGAAGAAGAAATCCCAGCGAAAGATGCAGCAACTGAACGCTTACTTAAAGCTGTTGCAAGAATGAGTACAAAGGTGAAAATGGACGTTCCAGTTTATGAGGGAAATCTGGATGTAGAAGAGCTTCTAGATTGGATTAGATCTCTTGACACCTACTTCGACTATGAAGATATTGAAGAGGACAAGAAGGTCAGACATGTCGTCACAAGTTTAAAATGACATGCAGCCTTGTGGTGGGATGAACTACAAGCTGACAGGCGTTGCCAAGGCAAGAAAAAGATCAAAAGCTGGGACAGGATGATTGCAAAAATGAAGGAAAAATTCATCCCCAGGGACTATCAAATTTCTCTGTTCAGGAGGATGCAGAACCTGAGACAGAAGCTGATGACAGTGAATGAATATACTAAGGAATTTTACAGGTTGAATATCAGGGCAGGTCATCGCGAGAGTGATGATGAGAAAGTTGTCAGGTATATGAATGGCCTGAGATATGAGATTTAGGATGAAATGAGTATGGCAACCATCCGAACAGTGGAGGATGCTTACCAAATGGCTCTGAAATCTGAGGAGAAGTTGAGACGAAAGAAGAGTCAAAGAGGTCGAGGCAGAAATCAGCCCAGAGGCAAGACAGTTGCCCAGGAAAGAATCCAGAAGCCCAGAGACGACTGGAAGAAACCTCAGACTCGGACAGAGAGAGGTGGAAGCTCACAACGAGGGCTATATGCTGAGCAAAGAGAACAACATACTGAGCAGAGAGGAGGATATGCTGATAATAATAGGTTTCCTCATACCATAGGTAGAGGAAGAGGAAGAGGTGGAGTAATCACATGCTTCACATGTGGAAAGAATGGGCACAGGTCTTTCGAGTGTCTAGAGAAAAAGAAAGAAACTGGAGAGACTCACATCGGCGAGGCACAGAGGCGAGATGTTGAGGCAAAATATGCTGAAGGCGGAAGATCGTTGATGATGCGGAAATTCCTTTTGATGCTGGAGAAGGAGATGGAGAATTCAGCGTAGAGAAATAGTCTTTTTAGGACTGCTTGCAAGACCAAGGACAGGGTATGCAAAGTTATTGTGGATAGTGGTAGCACTGATAATCTCGTTTCAACCGAGATGGTAGAGAAGCTGGAGCTGGAAACGACTGATCACCCGAGTCCATACAAAGTTTCATGGCTACAGAAGGGACATCATGTAAATATCACTAAACAATGTTTAGTTGAATTCAAAATAGGAGGGTATAATGATAAAATACTCTGTGATGTCATTCCTATGGATGTTTGTCATCTATTGATGGGTAGACCATGGAAATATGATAGAAATGTGATTCATGATGGGAAGATGAACACATAAACCCTGGAGAAGAATGGGAGAACTCATATGTTGCATCCAATTGAGGATAAGGAAGTGAAGCCGGAAGTGAGTAACATTGTACTTCTCATGAGTGGAAAGGAACTTCTTACGGAGGTGAAGAAGAAGGAGGAACCACAGTTCTTTGTGGTCAGAAAACTGAAGATTATCCTTACTAGCACAAGAGTGGATGATTTTCCAGAAGAAGTTCAGGGACTGCTAGAAGAGTTTGTCGATATTGTAGTGGACGAATTACCTCGTTCGTTGCCACCGATGAGAAGTGTGAGTCATCACATTGATCTCATACCAGGAGCTAGTTTACCAAACAAAGCAGCGTATAGATTGACACCGTAGGAGAACGAAGAAGTCAAAAGACAAGTCCAGGATTTGTTGGATAAAGGTTTGGTCAGGGAAATCTTGAGTCCGTGTGTTGTTCCGACAGTACTCAGTCCGAAGAAAGATGGAGGTTGGAGGATGTGCACTGATTCAAGAGCCATTAACAAGATAACTATTAGGTACAGATTCCCATTGCCAAGAATGGATGATTTGATGGATTGCTTAAGTGGAGCAAGATTTTTTTCAAAGATAGATTTGAAGAGTGGATATCACCAGATCCGCATGAGAGAAGGTGATGAATGGAAAACAACATTCAAGACAAACGAAGGTTTGTATGAATGGCTTGTTATGTTGTTTGGCTTAACAAATGTGCCAAGTACCTTCATGAGGTTGATGAATGAAGTCCTGAAGGATTTCATCAGAAAATTTGCCATCGTATATCTGGATGATATACTGATTTTCAGTAAGACGAAGGCTGAACATTTAAAGCATTTATCCATTGTGATGAAGAGGTTACAGCAAGAGAAGTTGTTGGTAAACATGAAGAAATCCTCATTCATGAAGACAGAACTCATTTATTTGGGGTTTGTTATTTTGGAAAATGAATTGAGGATGGATCCAGATAAGGTGGAAGTGATTAAGAATTGGCCATCACCGAGAAATATTTTTGAGGTAAGGAGTTTTCATGGATTGGCTAGTTTCTACCAAAAATTCATTAGGAATTTCAGTGGAAATAGCGCAGCGATGATGGACACAGTCAAGAAAATACATAAATCTTTTCACTGGACTGAAGAGGCGGAGAAGAGTTTCAATTTGTTGAAGCGGAAGATTACGGAACAACCAATTCTGGTGTTGTCGGATTTTCAAAAGACATTTCAGGTAAAATGTGGTGCAAGCGGGTTTTCCATAGGAGTGGTCTTAAGTCAGGAGGACAGACCGATTGCATATTTTAGCGAAAAGTTGAATGAGGCAAAGGAAAAGTACTCAACGTATGATAAGGAATTCTATGCCATCATACAGGCATTGAAAAAATGGAGGCACTATTTGATTCCAAAGGAATTTGTTTTGTATAGTGATAACCATGCATTACAATTTGTGACTCAACAGGAAAAGTTGAATCAGAGTCATGTTAAGTGGGTAGAATACATGCAGAATTTCACTTTTGTAATAAAACATATTTCTGGTACTGCTAACAAAGTTGTTGATGCTTTGAGCAGGAAGTGTTTGTTGTTGCAGGAGTTCAAAGTCAGGACGTTAGGATTTGATGATCTCAGGGATATGTATGCAGATGACCAAGATTTTAAGGAGGCGTATGAAGCAGCTGAGAATCCAGTTCTTAGAGACAGAAGCCCTTGGACAGACTATATGACCCAAGAAGGATTATTGTTTAGGGGCAATCAACTGTGCATTCTGAATTGCTCCATGAGGGAGAACTTACTGAAGGAGAAACACAGCGAAGCTGAGCGAGGCATACTTTTGGCTAGGAATGCGGTCAAAGGTCAAGAGGTTTGTAGACAGATGCAGGATTTTTCAGCATTCGAAGGGAAGGAGGCAGAATGCAGGTTTTTATCAACCATTGTCCATACCTGAAAAGTCGTGGGATGAAATTAGCATGGATTTCATATTGGGATTGCCAAGGACACAAAGAGGATTTGATTCAATCTTTGTAATAGTAGATAGATTTTCCAAAATGGCACATTTTATCCCATGTCAGAAAACCAGTGACGCGACGCACATCGCGAATCTGTTTTTCAAAGAAGTCGTTCGACTTCACGGCTTACCAAGGAGTATTGTTTCAGACAAAGATACAAAGTTTTTAGGACACTTTTGGAGGACATTATGGAAGAAGCTGGGGACTAACTTGATGTTTAGTTCTGCTTATCATCCTCAGACAGATGGACAAACAGAAGTGGTGAACAGAAGTCTGGGAGACTTTCTGAGAAGCTTGGTGATGGAGAACCACAACAGTTGGGACAATGTATTGCCGCAGGCAGAGTTTTATTATAATGACTCAGTGAACAGGAGCACAGGAAAAAGCCCATTCCATATTGTATATGGCACGCAGTCGAGAGGATTTTATGAATTAAGGGATTCGGAACAGACTGCAACTAGGAGCGCAAGTGCCAAAGAGTTCGCGGAGGCGATGAAAGAACTTCACAGCCAGGTGAAGCAGCGACTGATAGATTCAAACCACGAATATAAGCATAGAGCCGACCAGCGGAAGTGATACCTTCAGTTCGAGGTTGGTGAATTAGTCCTGGCACACTTGAGGAAAGAAAGGTTCCCGAGAGGAACGTATAATAAATTGAAAATGAAGAAAATCGGACCATGCAAGGTCTTGAAGAAAATGGGACAGAATGCTTATGAGATTGAATTACCGGATGGGATCGAAATATCTCCAATATTCAATGTCTCGGATTTGTATCCATACAAAGCTAAGGTAGCAGGAACAAGTGATGAACAGCCAGAGGTTCAGTGGCAAAAGCAGATGCCAGTTGTAGAGAAGCCACAGATAAAGCAGATACTGGATAAACGAGTGGGTAAGAAAACCAGAAGGAAAGAATATTTTGAATATTTGGTCAAGTGGAAGGGTCATCCAGTTGAATATGCCAGATGGGAGACTGAAGCAAAGATTCTGAAGCATGGACAGACCATGCAAGAGCTCATGGACAGGAGCACATGCAAATTTTCAAGTGAGGGAGTATGATGTAGGAGCATCTCCCGAGACAAGCGAGCCAGCGCGGAATGCGAGTAGACAACTGGAAGGCGTCCAACACAAAAATTTTTGAATTTTCCCTTGAAGTTGATGTGCCAGATATAAATGAGATCATTTAATGAAGGCACCTTGGTATAATGTAATCATACCTCGATCCATATTCTCTTGTCTAAAGTAGATGGAGGCATTTATAGTAGTTAATGCAGGTAGATAGGATTTTTAATACTAGATTAGACAGTTTTAGAAGAAAAGAGGGGAAACGGATATAAACACCCTCATGGTGCATTGTAACATAATCTGGAGCATAGTAGAGAAGCAAAGAACTGTAGAAGAACACCCATGTACAGATCTTGAATTAATAGAAGAAATTGATTCAGACTCATGCCTTTTGTGTTATTCTCTGTGTATGTGTGTTGAATGTTATGCTTATGATCATTTACTTCCTGTTATGCATTTGTTGTTATACTGTGTATAGGAGTTCATGTGTTGATATTGAGGTCTGAGAGGAAGTGGAATGAGTTTCAATTGTTTCTCTATCTGAGCAAGGATTCCTGCAAGGAGTGCAGTTGAAGTTGTCTGCAAGGAGTGCATTAACATAAGGCTCAGATAGTTTAACTCTTGTTCTCATTCACTCAGAAGTGAAATTGGGTTATAGGAGCCATGCAAGGAGTGCGCAGGCCAAGTGAAGACTCAAAATTGTGAATCTGAGTAAAGCATTGAAGGACTGCTACTGCAAGTGTGCGCAAAGTCAAAGAGTTCTCAGATATTTTGAGAATATCTGAAGGTTGCCGCAAGGAGTGCGAGCAGGGGGTTCAAATTCTGAAATATTCAGAATTGATAAAGCTCAGGAGGTATAGTACCTTTGAGTAGTCCTAAGGAAGGATTTGCACAAGGAGTTCGTGCAAGGACCCTCTTCGAGGTTGAAGTTTGCGTGGAAGCTCAGAAGGGATAATTCCCTTAGGCTCATCAAAGAGAAGCACTGGAGGTTCGTGTCGTGGAATGTGTAAACCAGGCGTTGCACAGTTGCACTGCAGGAAGACAAATTCCGTAAAGGAACACTTAGTTATTTTCAAGAAATCCTCAAGGAGGAAGGTGGATGGTTAGGATCTTACAGAGGAGATTGACAAAACCCATCAGCCATTGGATCTACCAAAGAAGCAAAGAGGTTATGATCATGTTGGAAGTTTAAGCTCCAGGAGTCGTGAGCCGTTGGATCTGACATAAGTTGCACGAGGGATACCATCGGGATTCGAAGGATCGAAAATCCCGTGGTCGAATGTTTTTTGACATTTGAAACCCTGAAACCCCAGGAAGATCGGGATCGTCCGTTTGTGGGACGCGTGGCGAAGATCGAAGGCATCGGGATATCCTTCATCGGGAAATCAAAGTTCCTGAGGACAGGAAAGTTGGAACATTATAAGTCCCGAAATCCCGTAGAAATCGAGACCATTCATCAGAGAGGACGCGTGGAAGAAATCGGCATCATCGGGGAAGTCCCGACAAGGAGTCATCCATCGGTGGTCGGAGCCATCGGGATATCGGGGATCCTGGTGACAAAGTGTTTATGCACTTTGGTTTCGCGAATTGTGAAATCTCGACGAGGAGGAAGGCGCTGTTTTGGAAGCCAGTTGTCAGCCTGACGGAGAATCGGTGTTCGAGGAATCGGGGATCCCACGGGTAAGTGTTTTGCAGCATTGGAAACCCCATAGCCCCGACGGGGATAAGACTGTGGTCATGGGTTAACGGTCATATGGCCAAGGCCTATAGCCAGGAGGGCTAGTGTGAAATAGGCGCATCGGGAATCGAGAAATCGCGAGTCTTGAGGGCACGGGTATTTCGACATTGGAATACTCAAAACCCCGATGGGAGTTATAGCTGTGGTCATATAAGGAGAGGTCACGTTGGATCAACTGCTTAGCCTAGAAGGCTAACGGGTATTTGAGCGCATCAGGATTTTGAAGTCAAAAACCTCGACAAAAGGAGTATAAGGTTGTGGTCTTATAGAAGCCGGTCATGTGGACTAAAGGCTTAGCCAGGTGGGGCTAAAAGCAACAAAGGAGCGCATCGAGGATCGGTGATCCAAGTTGCTGGAATATCATAGGTATCCAAACCTCGATAGAAGAAAGGGAGGCCCTGTGTTTAGTTGTTGTGGGTGGAATATTTCCCGATAGGGAAATAGGGAACCTTTGATTTCTTCGGTCCGAGAAAGGAGAGAAGGTCCTGTGAGCGGACGTGCCCCTGAGGGTGCGCCTGCATCATTATCTCATCAAGAATGGGGCATGGAAGTTTGTGGATCCTCCATATGGAACCAAACCAATTGGATACAATTGGGTCTACAAGAACAAGTACAAATCAGATGGCTCACTTGACAAGCATAAGGCAAGGTGCAAAAGGATATGCATAGAAAGAAGGCATAGACTATGAGGAGACTTTTGGACCCATAGCAAAATGGGCTACCATTTGTGCATTGTTGGCTTTGACAACAAAGAATAGGTGGACAATTCATCACATGGATGTGAAGATAGCCTTCTTAGATGGAGACTTTAAAGAGAATGTCTAGATGTCTCAACCATAAGGATTTGTTGTAAAGGGTCAAGAACATAAGGTATGCAAGCTCATCAAGTCTTTGTATGGCCTAAATCAAACTCCTTGTGCATGGCATGAAAATCTAATTGAGCATCTTTTGAAGATCGATTTCGATCATTTTAATCTTGATGATGCAACTTTGTTTGTCAAGAAAGTTGGCAAAATTGTTATATATCTTGTGGTGTATGTAGATGATATTTTGATAACGGGGATCAATAATGAAGCACATATTGCATCCATAAAGAAAGAATTGAATAAGAGTTGTTTGCATAATTAAACTTATGCATAATATTTTTAAGAGAGGTATTATGCATAATTAAATTTACTTCATTTGGAAAGCTTCAGCAGAAAATCTAAGATAGTAACATTCACTAGAGTGTCATTGTTATATCCAAGGACTAAACAATTCATAGTTATAACCTCTTTAACTGAATCTTTAAAAAATGATGTTTCTAAAGGAATAATTAATTCAATTCCATATGGTGTAACTATCGACTATGTCATGAAAATAAGCCTTTCTGATACTGATCGTGAACTAAACTCAAGGACAAGGACATCTTCATCTATTTTTTCCCTATTTTCAAATAGTGATAATATTTCTGCAATAGCATTTTCTGAAACTGAGAAAATTGTGTTTTGTTTTTTTTATCTCTAATAACTCTATGTGTTGAATCATAGTTCTAAGCACACATAATGTAACGTTCCCGACCACCCACAGGTCAGACCATGCTACCTCAGACACACACAGTTTCAAGCTCTGTTATAGACAATTAAAATTTTCCATGCCCAAACATAGACCTGTTGGGCTATGGTAGACATAGCTCTTTGCGGAATAAATCACATATAAAATTAACATAAATAAACAGAGATAACATGAAAGCATACATGTAGAGAAACACATGATATTATTACAAGAATCACAAACATGGAATAAAATACATCATTAACCATTAAGCACAAAAATTATACTTATATCTTAATTGCAGTGCACTGAATGCGTGTAGACCTTCCACGAACCTCCCAATGTTAGACCACACTTCTAAACACTCTCAGTAGTGAGTCACCCCCGAGATGGGACTAAACTCCACCAAAAAAGGGATTCTTATGCTAGGAAAGGACAACATGAAGTTGCACCAATCTACAGGAAGGATTTCCTCCAAGGAGCCACTTACGCCCACCGCTCACAAAATCTCATTCCCTGCATGCATGTACCAACCCAAGAGTATACACATTCACTTTCACACAGTCCATCGACTGCTCCACCTCCATTCCAGGGCTTCAACAATGTTGAGGAAAAGATATGAATTGATCTTACTCAAGCATTTTCAGACTTTACTTGGCTAAAGTAAAGTAGACAGGAATACCACCCTATGCTTATAGCCAACAAAATTAGATATCCTAACTCACAAGTATTAATTACAAGTGCTTAGGCTAGTCTTTTATCAACAAAAAGCTTGCTGGAAATTCACTTTTTCTGTTTTTTTTTATCATATCAGTTGCTGAAATAAATGTAAGAACAGAAGTAAAGACACCAAGCTGATAATCAAGACAATTGAGACATAAAGCAATCCTTTATTTCATTCCAATTCACCAAAGAGTCATTTTCTTTACAAAATCTCATATAGAAATCTTGGACCAAAGTCAAACTTAGACATCCCCGATGGAACATACAAAAGGACCTTTGACATAAAACCAAAACTAAACTCTAAAATTTGGATCAACTTGCCACAGATTGTTGCCCACTCAACTCTGCACAATAGCATTTGTCAGTCATGAAAATTAATTCATAAACAGACAAGTCTACATAGACTATAAAAGATAGATCAACACCTCTGAAGAACAAGTGTCTGAATGATTTGATTCATCCCTGAATATTGTTGTCTACAATAAGACCCTGCTATCATAAAAGAGAATTAGGCTATCATGAATATATGAATGAATGAAAATTGAATTATCTCAACACAAACTCAAAGAGGAAACCTTAGCATGCTTTTGCTTCTATCTTCCTCATGTTCCTCCCCTTACTTTTGCTTTTAAAAAATTAGAATTGGTTGAAGTAGTTGAACCAACTTATTAGTTAAGCTAACTAAAGACTCAACTAACTTTAGTTATGGGGGGGGAATTAATAATTATAATAGGGTCATAATTAAATAATAACTAGTAGGTGGGACCCCTTGTGACTCCCTTTAGTTCATAACAATCATAATCATCATAACATAATCCATTAGTTAAGCAAACACACCCCTTGTGCCTCCCCTCAAACACATTTACTTTTGGCAATTTTAGCTCATGAAATTTGAAAATATTTCAAAATAATACAAAATATATCCAAAATAAAACATGTTGTCCAAAATCCATGAAGTCCACCATCATAAATAAATAACATAAAAATCAAAAGCCATATTTTCCAGTCTGTGAGGAAACCCTTCCTTGGTTGTTGTTGTCACCTCTTGATTTTCCTGAATTTTCCTTGGGTTGGGAAGAGCCTTTAGGCTTTATATCACTAATCACATGGGAAAAATCATCCCTCAAATGCATCCGTGAAGACACGGATTTGTCATAGTCATCGAAGGGTGAGGAAGGGGCATCAATAGCTTTTCCTTTATCAAATGCATGGTGGGATTCAATCTTAAATCTCTTGCTGGTGTGGGAGGATTGAACTAGTGAGTGGTTAGGGGAATCTTGGACAATGGGGTTCAAAGGTGGAGGAGCAGGAAAAGTTAAGCTGGGCTAGCCACGGTGTTGGGAGACTGTTGGGTGAACAATCTCCTGCCACCCATCATTTTCCAGGACTTCAGGCTGTAAAGAGACTTGAGGAGGCACAAGGATGTTGGGGGCTTGAGGGGCTTGGAAAGGTGGCCTTTCAGGCCTCGGTTGGACTATTCCCTACCCAATCCAATTAAAGAATCCAGCATGAAACAATTGTCCAAGATCTTCTGAATCAACGTCAAAATGTATAGAGAACCTGAGCCTTCTTGGGCCTCGTTTCCAGTTACCTCTACCTCTGTTTCCTTGGCCATGGCTCGGCCAACTGAAAAAACTCATCCTGCATATGTTAACGATTAACAAATAATCTTTTAAATAACCATGCATGAAAACTCTTTAAAAATACGAAATAAATTTGGCTCAGAATGTATCAGGTTCATGCAATCCAATACATACAAATTGTTCTAACATTAATCAATGAGCAGGGGGGGTGAAACAATGTTCTGGGAAATGTGAGGGGTTTGTAATGAGAAAAAATATGATATAATGAAAGGGGAGAAAAAAAATGGTCATTGCTCAATGACAACAACAATCAACTATAAAACAACCAAATAAACCTTACTGCAATCCACTCAAGAAACTGCGACTTCATCCACTTAAACATAAATTCTCCTAGTTGTAATCAATATCAGAACAGGGGGTGAACAAAATGAATATGGGATATGTGAGGGGGTAGTAATTAGAATAAAATGAGATAATGAGGGGGGGAAATTTTATATTGTTCATGAGACCAATCAAGCAATCCATAACATATTTTGCAGTAAGAAAACTATGCATCAACCATCAACCAAATCACTGAGTAATAATTCTTGTGTATTTGCCTAATTTCATTGTCCATTAATATCCAACACAGTGTTGTTACAAAACAAAAGTATTTCACACAATTGTAAGAGGTTATATTCCCTTTATTCACACATTCAGCATTTTATACAGTCAACAACAACATTCACCCAACCTGTAATTATTAACATCCACCACTGCCATACATTTCCCCAATCCACATCTATATTTAAAAGTAGTGTTTCCAAAATAATAATGAAGACACTATTTTCGTAATTGAGCCAATCAAAATCTGTAATGATATTTGTTCCCATATATATATATATATATATATATATATATATATATATATCAAAATAATCAAAACCTCACATGCCACGCCTAAAAAGGTAATTGACTATACAACCAAAAGTCATCATTTAGACACAGACTACGCAGGGGTAAATGTCCAAGGCAATGTAACCATGCCACTATAAAACAAAACATCTCAATGTGACTTAAAATATGAGCCAAATATCCAACACGAATGTCATCAACAATGGTAAATTTCAATAAATAACATGCTTAAAAACTCTAAGGGTATCACTTAGTATACGAACAAACTATCCATACTACACACAGAGTGAAACCGACCAAACTCCATGATAAAACAGTTCAACTTATCACAAAAAACACACAGTCATGTCAATAACTCAACATATCGTGTTGAGGTTGTGTACATTAATAAGTGGTTGGTTTGTTTAAGTCACATCACAATTCAACCAAGCTGTGCATACTCGGACTATTCAACAAATGAAGGATGCCATTGATAAGCCTTCTATAGCTACCCAGTTTGATTATCATTCAACCCCAAGGAAACCATAGTTATCATGCCCCATGTTTCATTTGCAAAACACCACACACATAATGTGACCTGTGTGAGCAACCCTAAGCATTCGTGACCCATGTCATCCATCAACCAAATCGCCATAAGTTACAAACTAGTGACTATACATTAACCAACAATTCACCACTGTGGTAAGGAAAAAAACCAATCAACCGAACAAGTCGTGGTAGCTGTGTATACCCATGTGCCCAATCGAAACGGGCAGAGACCCTTCCATTAAAAACAACTGAATTCTTTGACATCAGACTGGTGACTGTGAAATTTTAGAAGTGCAAACTGGCAATATAAGGTTAACGCTATTTTCACAGAGGCAGTGTCGAAAAACTATACCACACGACCACTATACGACCAATGGGTGAGCCCGCATTCAAAGTGATAGACCACAACAATCGGGAGCAACTTAAGAGGCTCGACATACTCCCTATGCAGCTCCAGTCTAGAGGGTTAAGCTTTTTCACAGTAGCCATCACAAGAGGAAAGGAGCAAACTATAGTGAAATTTGAGGCTAAAGGCATACGCATACAGAGGATTATGACACTTGTGAACGAGAGGTAGTTCCTTGATAGGGCCGAACAGGAAAACATGGCTCTAGTTAAGACCAAGAATCATGAAGACAACCATCCAAACCCTTTAAGAAAATGCAGTGGTAACAAAGAGTTGTCACCCAGGAAGACCACCAACACCGATGAACTCAAAACAATTATAAGAAAAACCATCCATTTTCCATTCTAAACCAAAATTCCACACAGTTGCAGCACTCAGGACAAACACAAACCCACACAACTGAGCTAAAAACATTTCATAACACATGGGAAAGGGTGATGGAAACAATAGAAACCAAATGTGGGACATGGTAATGGCATAACGAAACACAAGCAACCCACAGGTTACAGGTTCAGCAAAGATGTCAGTTTGGGCTCGTTGCAGAGGTTCAGGATGGTCGAGGGTTCGACAATGGTGTTCTAGGTTTTACTGCTTGCCTGTTGGTTGCGTGCATGAGTGGAAGGAATGGAAAAAATATCCCTGAAACAATCAAAATCCCCACATATATTTTCATTTTCCTAAGATGACACATGGCGCTCAAGAAGTGCATTCCTCTCCATTTGGAATTTGTTCCCCTCCCCCAAAGGAACTTAGGATAATTCATATCTTCCTCACAACATTTAGAATAATAATACATATTATTCTCTGATATTTAAGCTCTTAATCTTAGCCCCTTTTTCCAGCCTCTCAACCCCCTCCCTTACCCAGTCTAGTGGATCCTAGTCCCCCATACTCTTTCATCATAGTCAGTCTAAACACAGTGATGCTTTTATATTAATGATTTGAATATTTACATATACAAAATAGGCTCTTGTCCTTAGCATCCTAGGCTCTCTGGCCCAACTATCACATAAGACTCCTAGCTTATCATTACTTGGCTCACCATCCTATGAAACATGTTTACAATTCATGATTTAAAAATTAGGGGCTCAGCCTTGGGGTATTACAATCCCCTCCCATTATTTTTGCACTGTCCTCGGTGCAATTCTTTTACACCATATCAACAATATTTTCAAAATCTTCAAAAAGATGTAGGTATTCTTTTTGCATTGCATCCTCATGCTCCCAAGTAGCATCCTCAAAATTGTACTAGGTCCATTGTAAATTTACAAGCCCTATGGATTGATTCCAGAGATGTTTGATTTTTCAGTCTAGAATGTGTACTGGATGCACTTGGATAGCGCCTTCTTTCTCCACCTGAATCATATTCCAATCAATTACATTATTAGCATCAGGTATATATTTCTTGAGCAATGATACATGGAATACATTATGAACATACATAGATGCAGGCAATGCAATCATAAAAGCTACTAGACCAATCCTCTCTAGGATTCCAAATGGTCCACAATATCTAGCTGCCAACTTGGAACAGTTTCCCAACTTCAGTGAACTTTTGTTAGCCTTAACCTTCAAGAATACATGATCACCCACTTTAAACTTCCTGTGAGTTCTACTCTTGTCAGCATAGATTTTTTTCCTGTCTTGGGAAGCCTTTAAATTATGTTTAATCCACAACATTTGCCAGCATAGATTTTTTTCCTATCTTGGGAAGCCTTTAAATTATGTTTAATCCTCAAAATTTTCTCTTCCAATTCTCTGAACAATTTTGGCCCAATCACTACCCTATCAGCTGGATTGTCCCAACTTACAAGAGTGTTACACTTTCTGCCATAAAGTGCTTCAAATGGGCTCATCTTCAGAGATGCTTGGTACCCATTGTTGTAAGAAAAGTCTACCAAGTGTAGATAGTCTTCCCACTTTGATGGTTTTTCCATCACATACATCCTCAACATATCTTTTATTACTTGGTTTACCCTCTTTGTCTTCCCATCAGACTTGGGATGATAGATTGTACTGAAGTTCAGATTAGTTTTGAACCCCTTGAAAATTCCCTTCCAAAATTTTAAAGTGATTTTGGGGTCTCTATTAGACACAATTGTCTTGGGAATACCATTCAATCGGCCCACTTCCCTCATATAAATATCAGCAACATTGGTTTCTTTGTGAGTATTCTTCAATGGAATAAAATGGGAAGCCTTGTTAAGCTTGTACACCACTACCATGATAGAATCACGATGCTTGCTTTTCCTTGGAAATTTGGTGATGAAATCCATTGTCACCACTTCCCACTTCCACTCAGGATTGGGTAATGGTTGCAGAAACCCAGTTGGGTGTTTATGCTCAGCCTTGACCCTTTGACACTCCATACAGATGGAAATGTACTAAGCAATTTATTTCTTCATACTTGGCCAATAGTATTGGCTCCTGACTGCTACCACTATTTTTTGATATCTTGGGTGTCCAACATAAGGCACATTATGCATCTCCTTCAAGATCATACTTTTCAATTCCATATAATTGGGTATAAAAATTATGTTCATGTACAGGATCATTCCATCATCTCTCAATTTATAATCTTCGACTATCTATTGCATTTTACCTTGCTACATTTTTGTTACCATCTCCATGTACTACAAATCTACTTTTGCAGCTTCATAAATTATACCTTTAAGATATGTTTGGTACATGATAATGGTTGTAGCATGTAACTCATCCACTCTCCTGCTGAGTGCATCAACCACTTTGTTCTCCCTTCCTTTGATGTGCTTGATATCAAAGTCATACTCACAGAGGAATTCCAACCATTTGCTTTGTCTGGCATTTAAAGTTGGTTGATCAAACAAATACCTCAGACCATTATGGTCTGTCCTCAGTTCAAATTTATTTCCCATGAGGTATTTCCTCCACTTATTTAAGGCATGTACTATGGATTCCAAATCCAAATCATGAGTGGCATAGAGACTTTCATTATCTTTCAAATTTTTGGATTCAAAACATACTACCAAACCATTCTAACTGAGGACTCCACCAAGTCCCTCTTTGCATGAATCTGTGCAAACCATGAAGTCCTCATTAGGATCTACAATTCTCATAATTGGATCATTGGTTAACAAGTGCTTCAATTGCTGGAAGCTATTTTCACATTCAACTGTCCATTGAAACTTCATCCCCTTCCTTTGCAAGGAAGTGATTGGGTGAGCAATCCTTGAAAACCCTGCAATGAATCTTCTCTAGTAGCCAACTAGACCCATGAAGGATCTGACTTATGTCACATTCTTAGGTGTTTTCCATCCTTTAATGGCCTCAATCTTTTCAGGGTCCACTGTTATCCCTACTTCGGATATGATATGCCCCAAATAGTTAATTATGTTTTGATAAAATGAGCACTTGCTCAATTTCACATACATTTGATGTTGTCTTAGCACTTGCAACACCATCCTCAAATAATTCTCATGATCTTCTTCCGACTTGGAATATACAAGGATGTCATCCAGAAAGATAATGAAAAACTTGTCTAAATATTCCTAGAAAACACCATTCATTAAGAACATAAAAACAGTTGGTGCATTTGATAGCCAAAATGGCACCACTACGAATTTGTAGTGATTGTACCTTGTCTGAAGGAAATCTTGTTGATGTCTTCATATTTATCCTTACTTAATGGTGTCTTGACCTGAGATCAATCTTTGAAAATATCCTTGCATCCTTCAACTGATCGAAGAGATCATCAATCCTTGGAAAGGGATACTTGTTCTTCACATTTACTTTATTTAACTGCTTGAAATCAATACACAATATCAAGGTCCCATCTTTCTTCTTCACAAATAACACTAGGGCACCCCAAGGTGACACACTTTGACGTATGTACCCCTTCTTCAATATCTCTTCAAGATGCATTTTCATCTCCTTCAGCTCTGGATTACTCATTATGTAGGAAGTCTTTGACATTGGAGCTGCTCCAGGCATCAAATTTATAGAGAAATCAATATCTCTCTTTGGGGTTAGTCCTGATATCTCCTTAAACACATCCTCAAACTATTTTATGACTACTTGATATTCTATATCTGGCACCCTATCCTTAGGTGTTTACTCCATATGAGTTGCAAACACTTGGAAACCCTTCCTATAACACTTATTCATCTGCATTGCTGATATTTCTCGGACAATAATTTCCCTAGGAATTCCTTCGACTGCTCTTGAGTTTCCTTCCTCATATAGGAAAGTGAATTCCTTGTTATGAAAATCTAATATGGCATGGTGTTTTTCCAACCAATCCATACCAATTATACAGTGATATGAACCCAAAGGAAATATTTTCAGATATGCCTTGGTATTCATTGTTACGAGGGAAAAACTCTCTATGGCCAAGGGTAAACCACAACAGACATGTATGACTGCAGAAATCAACTCAATTCCAACATATGCTATATGAACTAATGTGCAAGATAAAAAAGAGGCCTACCTCGATCCAATGTTTGATGATGTTCCACTGTTGAGCACTTCGACCCAAAGCTTTATACCTGCAATAAGTTCTTAACAAACGAGCAGAGCAAGTATATAGTGATGATATAAAAGGGTTAGCACATTAGATAGCATAATCCATCAATAAACATTACAAACATGCCCATGGATAATAATCATACATTTGCAATATACCAATACGAAGGGAAAGGAGTATTTCTATTAATAATTGATCAACAAAGGTGACAACATTACAGACTTTCGTGTTGGCATGGTTCGAAACCAAGAAACCAAGTTCCTTCCAACTGGGCCTCCACCACTTCAATCCTCCACCAAAGGCAAGCTCATAAGAGAGAGTCAATGAGGTTCTCTCAACAATAGGTAAAGAGATTGGGGGCTAAACATTGTGTTCAGACTTGAGGGACAAAGGGATGCAGACTCAATATGAAGTAATTTCTCCAGTGTAACTTTGCTCTCAAAATTGAATGCTTTCTCCTCCTTTCCCATAGCTTGAAATTATGCTTTTATAGCCTTCAGAATGCAACTAAAGGGCCGAGTCAGAATGTTTCTAATATGTGGAAGGCCAAGGATCAGAGATCTTCTGTCGTGACATGGAAACCCAACCTCATTTTTGTATTTTTTTGCACAAATCTCGATGTACGCAGGTTGTAGTGGAGTAGCGAGCGTATACGCATCTTGCATAGCTGATAGGGAGCGTATATGTGGGAAAATGTATATTTTTGGCTCTGGATTCATCAAAAATGGATGACAAGTCTACATAGGGAAATAGAAAAAGGCCCTCTGTGTAAGATAGCAATGGTGAGGCAAATCTTGCTATAATAGATGCCCCCTAATGTGTGAGATCAGAGGAGTATCTGCGATGGTCGAAATACATTATAAATAACCCAGAAGTGGATTGGTAGAGAACCAGCTAGACAAATTCAATTTCTTATTACATTATGTACTAACTTTGCATACATAGCTTCCAAGAATACAATGCAGATCCATGTGGAAAATATAACAAACAAGTGTTCATGGCCATGAATAGAAAAATACAAATGTGGTTGCATGCCAAAAGCTGTCATATTCATGAACAAGGCCCAGTGAAACCAATCTCAAAATAATTCTGAAGATATATGTATACCATGGAGTACAAACTAATCTCCAATTATCACTGAAGTCAAATAGGTGTTGGTCCCATGAAAAGGAAACAACAACTTAGGAAAGTTGCGGCCACATAGTGATGTCTTCAAGTCTTCTACACAATCCGCCAAGGTGCAAGTCTACATCATGTGAAAAAAGGAGTTGAGGTCGAACATTATGAGACATCATTTGATTACCGATCATTGAGGTATATCGTTAACAAACGCAAGATAACCTACCAATAATGAAAGTAGGTATCAAGGCACCGAGTACATTTCTACAAGTGTGAATAAAGGAGTTGGTGTCGAACACTTGAGAAATCCATTGATCAGGAGACATTGATGTATTCCCATCTGTCAATGGCGAGAGAGCCTGCCACTAATGACTGCAAGCCTCAAGGCACTCACAAAACTCTAGGTCCAATATCCAGAATAAATGAGTTGAAGTCGATGGAAAGAGACCCGCTGAAAGGAGAGCATTAAGGCATCTCTAATGAGTCAACATGAGGAACAAAGAAGGAGCTTCATGATTTGGTGGATATCGGACGAAGAACATGTTCATGAACCAACGACCTTGTGCATATTTTACGTGTGCCAAATGCAAGCGATACACAAAAAAGACCCTCTGAATAACAACCATTGATGAAAACTGCTAACAAAGGAGAGGAAACCAACAATAAGGATAATGGAAACCAAGACACTGTATGAATCTGAAAGTGTGAATAGATGTCTTGCCACTGAACACAAGGGAAACCACCCAATCAAAAACCAATGATGAAGTGTCAATTTCTAGGTTCAAGGTGACCTACCAATGATGAAAGTAGGGCCAGGGTGCATGATAAGACCATAGTATCATGTGATTCTGAGACAAACTGAGGGTATGGCCGACATGCAAAGCCAAGATTTATGAGGATTGGCCGACACAGGTTGATATACTTCCTTTGAACAAGAGCATGAGACATATGGTGGACTCTAGCAGCATAGAATCAATGATGTGACTATTAGATGCAGGAGGCATCAATAATGTTCTCTATAGGGACTGAAAGAGTAACCAGTCGGTAGAGAAAACTATGTAACTAGATCATCTTCCTAAGGCCATGCTAAACCCAAAATTATGATGACGCAAGGACTCAATAACTTTGTGATGTGTTCAAAGGTGACATGACTGCTGCCAATTACAATATAGTACTCCCTTCCCGCCCGTCTTTTTTTGGTTTTTCATAACAAATGAATTCTATGATACAGAGGAGGGAACGAGTGTCGCAAGTAAGAAAAACTAGTTCCAGCAGTGGAACGTACCTATGCTCAATGCAGGGGAATGCATGTAGGAGATGGACACTCGGGGTGATGTTCCCTCTAGGGTATAGGGTGTCAAATTGCAAAGGATATAAACATGGCTCTGCTTGGTTGAGGATGCAAAAACTGCTTAGGCAACGATTTATAACGCAAAGTGAGAACCAGCTAAAGGCTCAATACTGCAAACGAGGGCATGAGATACAATCGCAACTTAACACCAAAAAATGTCCTTTTTTATTTCTTTTAGTCTACTTGGTGTGAAAAATGGGTAAACTTGTGCCAAATAGACGTCTTTTCAAATCCAATTTACGAGTGTCAAAAAGACAAGTTCACTTGACAATCTTTTCTATTTTTGATAACGAGTCAGAAAAGAGCTTAACTAAGACACATGACCTTTCAAATCCAATTTAACGAGTGTGAAAGGGAAAAATCACTCGACAATCTTCTCAGTTTTTAGACAAGTCAGAAAAGAGATTAATTAAGACTCATGACGTTTCAAATCCAATTTAACGAGTGTGAAAGGGACAAATCACTCGGCAATATTCTTAGTTTTTAGACGAGTCGGAAAAGAGATTAACTAAGACTCGTTAGGAAGATTCTAGGTGGCAAGCCACGGGGGAGGCCAAGTCTCCCGTCATGACCTTCTGTGGAATGTCGGTATCTTACAAAGAATCGACCCAAGCTTGGGAAGACCCAAAGATATCCAAGTCAAGGAGGGAAACGTGCTAAAGGATTTTATCGTCTCCGTGTTATATGGGATAATGTCTCTTCCTAGAAAAGACATAGGCGGAGGCATTGGATACTCCACAAGACCATCCCAATCAAAGGTAGCCTCGTCAAGACTTGGAGGAAGAGAACTTGGGAAGAGTAAAACTCTTTCTTGTTCAGAAACTGAAGTAATAGAAATGCTAAGGACATGGCACAGAAGGCATAGAACCAAAACCAGAAGAGCGGGATCGACCAAAAATTGCATTGGCACGACCGCTTCCTTAGACTTGTCACTCTCCAAGAGAAGAGTGGGGTCGATCGAATATTGCATAGATACGACCACTTCCTCAACCATTGGTTGAATAGGATGTGAGACAACAAGGTTAAGAGGTGCATCACCCCAAAAAGGAAGAGTGTTGTCGGTCGAAGATTGCATCGACATGAACGTTGGTTGAACAATATGCGAGACAACAAGGTCAAGAGACGCATCACCCCCAAACATAGGAGAGGTGTCGGTTGAAGATTGCATCGACACAACCACAGGTTGAATAGGATGTGAGACAAAAAGGTCAAAGGACACATCAACCCCTAAAGGGAAAGGGGTGTCAGCTGAATATTGCATCAGCATGACTGTTGTATCAACTAGGCATGACTGTTGTATCAACCAAAGAAGGAATGGAGTGTTGTGAAACCATAGATGCCTCAGAACCTGAAGGGCCCTTAGGTGAGCCCCACGCTTCTGGTATACGAGCAGTAATAGGACACAAATGAGTAAGGTGACTTTCTTCGCAAGTCCTGCAAAGGAATCTAGGCTTACGTTTGAGACGTCTAGGCTTCTCAAGCATATGGATGCCCCCAGCATGATTTGCAGTGGTTGGTGACATGCTCCTAGCATGACTTGCAGAGGCTAGTAGTGAATCTCCAACATGACTCGCATAGGTTGGATATGGATCCCCAACATGACTAATAGAGGTTGGTGATGTATGTGCAGTGTGACTAGCAGTGACCAGACATGTTCCCCGAGCATGATTTTCAGTGGCTGGTTGCAGGTCTTCAACATGACTCACAGAGGTTATCGACCAATCTCCAACATGACTAGCAGAGGTTGGTGATATAATGCTAGTAGGAAACGCAATGAATGGACTTGTGGCGATGGTGAATTACGGCATTTGAGACCAAGGTCTAAGGAAAGATTGGTTCTGAGAAATTGCAGGCCAGGAAGGATCCTAGTTTACGCCCTATCCCTATCCAACAGGATAGTATCCTCCTCCATACTGATTCATAAATGTTTGTAAGAGAATCAATACTAAGGAAGCTTCTTGCAAAGAGAAAGCTACATGACAAGGGTTACTCATGTGAGGATATATGTTTCCCCTGGATGAAGGAACTTCGTGAGGGGGGTTGCCCATACTATGAAAATAATTCCCCCCGGATGAAACACCAGAGGGTAGATGGAGGTCCGCCATGTGAAAATTGTTCATAGGAACAGACATAGCGGAAGAAGGATAAGTGGACGGAGTGTAACAAGTAGAATGATTTATTAATTGGGCACTTACTTCTCACATAGTGGACTTGTAACAAGGAAGATTCCAACCTCCTACCGTAAGAGGTGTTTGAAGGATATGACTCCCACCAAACGGAGAGGGATAAGAAGGAGGCATCATGCCCCCAGACCCAAAACTTGTATTCGCATAAGGAGGCGAGACAAAGGATTGCAAGTGCAAAGACATATCAAGCATACCATGAGAAAAATTATTAGAGACCCAAGGCGTTGACTGAGTATTATAATTTTGCATACCATAATGCGAAGCGGAAGGATCCATCCCCATGAAATGAGTGGAAATCATGGGGTGGGTAGCAGTAAATGAGGGAGCAAAAGAAACTCCATTGTTCATGATAATGAAGACTCGGTATAGGCTCCTAAGGTCAACTAGTAATCAAAGAGAATACCAAAAAGTCAAACGACCAATATGCATGTAAACGGGCTAAAGTGGCTAAGTGGCCTCCCTCGCTAAAGAAGGTATGCCTCATCCAAGAGGGACCTGAGACTCCCTGCTAAAGTTTGGAGGTAACAGAATCAGTTATACGGGCCCTCGTGGGCTTAAAAACTAGTCGGTCAGATCCCCCTGAAGAGGTAATCCTCCATAAAGGTTGTGTATTGTTCGACCCCTATCTGACCCAGGGTATAAGTAGAATAACCCCTCCAAGTAATCTATGAGATACCTAAGTCAAGAAACTAATAAACCACTGTATAACCGATGCACAGGCAAGCAGTCGTAATTCTGGATCACCGTATGGGAAAGGTAGCAAAGCCCAAAACCTTGAAAGAACCGCCTCTCACAGAGGTATGGGTACTAGCAAGATCCCCAAATACGAATAAATCCACAGAAATATCTCTGATGCTAGGTGAGTATCCATGGGTTATCCCTTCAACTAACTTCGCGTGACCTCGTGATTAACTCCGGTGTGAGTAAAGCCTCCTGATATTACCAATTATACAATGGACTTCTCAACTCCCTGTCTCAGACACATATGTTGATTTAATTTCCTTGGAGAAGTTTACTCACAAAATCCTATTCCAAGGCACTAAATCCTAGACTAGTTTGTGCACCCTTAAAAATAAAATTGTGACTAATCAATTTTAGTTTAAAGCATAAATTTTATTGGCTGTGATTACTCAAAAGGGTATGGAAGCGAAACTCATGATGCTATGACTCTACAAGAAAATTAATATGAATACAATGCAAAGTCTATCTTTAACTTTTCAATGAATGATATGCTAATAAAAGCAGTGCAATTTTCAATTTCAACTCTGCAATTCAGAAGTAAAATGCAATCTTTCTCTAAATCAACTAAGCTAATGATAAAGGCTCAAAGAAAAAAATGTTAACCAATGCAAAATACCTATTTTTTTGTATTTTCGATATATTAAAGAGAAAATGCATGGACTATAAAGAAACCTGATATATAAATTCTACTGTGTATAAATGAAATAACTCAAGCATAATACCAAGCAGCCAAGTAAACGACCCAAGGTTCAAGGACAACAAGGATGAAAAACAAAGAGAAAGACTATGCCCAAAAATTCAACTCCCAACAGGTTTCATGTCACCCTAGAGAAACTCAACGGGAACTATAGAGGCCTAAGAAGGCTCAACAATCCTTAAAACTCACCCAACAATCACTTAACCAAGCAAACAAGCAAAGGGAAGTGGTATATGTGATTGTTCAAGAGAAGAGGGCGTATATATGCATCCTGAAGTGAGACAACAAGCAGGTATACGTGACTCTCTGGGAAAAAGGAGTGTTTATGCTTTAAAACAAGGCCAGACAAAGGCAAAACGGCTGAAAACTCAGACTTAGAGTGAACAAAATCTGTCAAGCAGTGATACGACAAGAAACACAAAGGAAAAAGAGTGATTTAGGAAGAAAAGGTACTTGAACCCTTAGAAGGAAGATATCTCCCTAGTATGGTTGCCATTTCTGTTACGAGGGAAAAACTCTCTATGGCCAAGGGTAAACCACAACAGATAGGTATGACTGTAGAAATCAACTCAATTCCAACATATTCTATATGAACTAATGTGCAAGATAAGAAAGAGGCCTACCTCGATCCAACGTTTGATGATATTCCACCGTTGAGCACTTTGACCCAAAGCTTTATACCTGCAATAAGTTCTTAACAAACAAGCAGAGAAATTATATAGTGATGATATAAAGGGGTTAGCACATTAGATAGCATAATCCATCAATAAACATTACAAACATGCCCATGGATAATAATCAAACATTTGCAATATACCAATAGGGTGGGAAAGGAGTATTTCTATTAATAATTTATCAGCAAAAGTGACAACATTACGGACTTCTGTGTCGACATAGTTCGAAACCAAGAAACCAAGTTCCTTCCAATTGGGCCACCATCGCTTCAATCCTCCACCAAAGGCAAGCTTATAACAGAGAGTCAATGAGGTTCTCTCAACAATAGGGAAAGGGCTTGGGGGCTGAACACTGTGTTCAAACTTGAGGGACAAAGGGATGCAAACTCAATATGAAGTAATTTCTCCAGAGTAACTTTTCTCTCAAAGTTGAATGCTTTCTCCTCCTTTTCCATAGCTTGAAATTGTGCTTTTATAGCCTTCAGAATGCAACTGAAGGGCCGAGTTAGAATGTTTCCAGTATGTGGAAGGCCAAGGATCATAGATCTTCTGTTGTGACATGGAAGCCCAACCTCATTTTTGTATTTTCTGGCACAAATACCGATGTACGTAGGTTGTAGTGGAGTAGCCAGCGTATACGCATCTTGCATAGCTGATAGGGAGTGTATATGTGGGAAAATGTATATTTTTGGATCTGGATTCATCAAAAAGGGATGACAAGTCTACATAGGGAAATGGAAAAAGGCCCTATGTGCAAGATAGCAATGGTGAGGCAAATCTTTCTATAACATTCATCCCATTCATTCCTAATGGACATGACTTAACCAACTCAACAACCTTTCTCTTGGCTCCTGTAGCCAACTGCACTAGCCAAGATTTCTCATGCTTGCATCTTGGAAATTTCAATCTTTCCACTATCTTAGCATCTCTATAGCTATGAATAACCCCTAAATCAATTAAAATAGTAAAGGAATGGTTATTTATCATACCTTCTACTTCAATCATGTGTGATTGAAACTCTGATTTCTTGTTGTCCATGGTTGCATAGATCCTTGGCACACTTCTTCCCATGTCCTCCATTGTTTTTTCTTGTTGTACAATGTGGAATTCTCTCACTTTTTCAGCTTTGTGAGGAAAATCCCTATACTTATGATCTCCTTTACAACCCCAACATTGCATCGGTGGCTTCCTTGGCCTTTTCCCACCTACCTCAGCCATATTGGGATTAGGAGAATGGAGGCTTTCTCCCCTTCTTCCTTAGATCTCTAATAAAATTCTTCTTGTCCTCCCAAGCCTTCTGGAAGGTAGGATTTCCTTTTTGTTGATCATACAAGCACTTAGCTCTTATTATGGTTTCTTCCAAAGTTTTAGGATCATCATAGCAAATCTTGTCACTTATGAAGGATGGTAGTCCACTCATATATCTCTAGATCTTAATTGTCTCATATTTGATGAAGGAGACATACTTCAGTAGTTCCAGGAATCTCCTTTCATACTCATCAATGGTCATGTTGTCTAGCTTGAGTTAAAAGAACTCTTTCATCTTTTTGTCATAATATCTCTTGGTCAAGTATTTCTTCTCAAAATACTTCTTGAATTCTTTCCATGACACATTTTTCTCCTTAATGTGTTGCACCTGTGCAAGTTGATCCCACCACATGGATTCTTTTTCTTTCAGTTGGTAGATTGAAATTCTTCCTTCTACATGAGAGGAATAATTATGCGGTTCGAAACATTTCCTCATGCCCATCATGTTGGACAACTGAGAGGGGGGGGTGAATCAGTTGTTACCGTGCTTAAACAATTATGCTTCTTTTAAACTCTTTGCTGAGACACTAAATGATAATCACAGTAATGCAGGGAAATAAACAATGGCAAATTCAACATCAGTCACACATATGAGAAACAAAGAGACAGATATTTCCTGAGGAAACCCATACATGGTAAAAACCTCTTTTTCTTTATATGATAAGTAATTGTTACATTCTTTACATTATCATACATATGAGCACCAACTCATAAGGAGGTTGCAACCTCTGTTTTGCAAGCTACAACTTGCTGAGAGCACCAACTCTCTGTTTTCTCTAGCACCCACTAGAAGGAAGCACCAACTCCCTGGTTTCTCTAGCACCAACTAGAAGGAAGCACCAACTCCCTGGTTTCTCTAGCAC
>ML784193.1:0-13398 GCA_009831015.1 Picea engelmannii | reverse complement strand
TCTTATCCTACCATCTCCACTACTGTACTTGCCATCAATGACAAGTCTATGCTACCTGTAAAAACATGCCAACAATCCTCTGTACATTCTTCCTGCACCCATGCCATCTTCATTGCTGTACTTGCCATCAATGACAAGCATATTCTACTTGTTAAACATTTTCCAACACATCAACCATGTCTCAAAATCTTCATCCTTCTTGTGCTCTCCATCAAAAGTATGATGTTTGATCTTATTCATCTCTCCTTTCAACTCATCCACCCTAGACCTCCTATGTTTCCTTACAAGGGATGGACTGAGCTATTGTGTGCTCTCCTATGGGAATTATTTTGGGAGTGATGGTGATGTGTGCTACCACTCCTTGATCTTCCTTTCTTCTCGGGGGTCTCGTGGCCTCCTGATTTGTTGGAGCCACTCTCTGTATCCAGCTTCTTTTCAATTCTTTCCAGGCTCTGAATTAACTTCATGTTGAAGTCTTCCTATTTTTCCTTGGACGTCATAAGCCTCTCATTATCATCCTTGTGTCTCTAGACATCTTTTTGCAATTTTCTGAGGGTCTCAACCAGATTTATGTCTTCCTCCCTTTCTCCTCCATGTCCATCGGATTTGGTTCCATCCCTATCCAAATGGACATTCAACCCTATGTTTTCATCTTCTTTACTGAATACTACCTAAGTATCATCCATCACTTCTGCACTCTATGCTGACTCTAAACTAAAAGTTGTTAATTCTGCAAAAATGTGCAGTCAACATAACTTTGTCAAGCTAATTGTTCTTAATGATTTCATGAAAGCATGAATAATTATGATTCATTAATATATATCATAATCCTTTTCTGGTGATTTCTTGAGAAATTTCACTTTCCATAGACAATTTATGGGTGAACAATTTTCCTCTACTGTTCCAGACCTTTCCAACAACTTCTCCCTTGCTCAATTTTTAGTTTTGAGCAGGAAGTTATGACTATTTAAACACTGGCGCTTCCTGGAAGGTGATATATGTTCAACTATTCTTAATTCTCAAAGTCGAATTGGCTCTTGGATCCACTCTATATCCTCTCCTCAACTTTACAGCCTTTTCCTTACTTATTTTGATGCAGTTTTGTTCAATCAAGGACCTCATGGCTCCTCTAAGCCTTTTCTTGTTCTTAAAACAAAATTTTGGGTGCTAGCCCTTTTTCTTCGGTCCCGAAATTCATGTGACCATAGGCTGTGACCAAGAGCTAAGTTGGTAGGCACTTTTCCGGAACTTCAACGCTTTAGAACTTCTGGATTAGGAGAACTTCACACCTTCTCCTTTCATTTATTCCAAACACTGAACTCCTGAGCCTTTTTAACTTTTTGGGGCCCACATAATACAGTTGTCATCATATAAACATGGCCCCTATGTGTCAGAATGCTAATTGGTCGAACAAGGTTGACAAAAATACAACTCTGACTGATACGTGGAATGCATCATGTGTGCACACATCATCTCCGGTGACATCGACAAGCCACATCACTTCGGGACTTAGGGACGTCATCACCACACTCTGTTTCTCCCGAATGTTGAATTCCTGAACCGCTTAATCTTTTTGAGGTCCATGTAGTACACCCATTCTCATATAAGATGGTGACATGTGGCCCCATGTGTCAGACTGATATTGGTCCAACAAGGTCATATAGGTACCATTCTGACTAACACATGGCACGGCTAGGGAATTTCATGTCACCCTGGGTGATGTTATCATGCCACGTCACTTCAAAACTTCGGGCCTCGGGAGATTTCACCATAGCTCAATTTGTTTCTCCCAAACGTTGAACTCCCGAACTGCTTAACCTTCCAAGGCCCATGAAGTATAGTTGTCACCAATCAAAGTGGTGACATGTGGCCCCTCCATTGAGTGACACGTTTCAGGTTCCAATCGGTCCTAAGGGCCTGTCAAAAGTACAAAAATGAGTTACACATGGCAAACCTAGGTAGTTCCACATCACCCTACGTGACGTCATCTTGCCACATCATACCTGATGCTTTGGGACTTCGGGGACTTCCTGCCTTCGGCATTTTCTCCAAGTTGTCGAACTACTGAATTTTCAAACTACCGAATTGTTCCACATCAGCCCCGGTGACATCATCCTGTCATGTCACTTCGGTGCTCCAGGACTTCATGGGTCTCTTCATCCTACGCAATCACAAACAATTTCTTCTGGAGTTCTGAAACTCCAAACCTTGCTTAATCATTGGACATGTATCCCTTGGAATAGATGGTCTGGATTGGTTTCAGACTTCAGGACTTCGACAGTTTCCTATGCTTATGGTTTTAAAATGACCAGAGGGGTGAAGTCCGAAGGACTTTGATGCTTAACCTCCGTGCATCTTCTCTAGATCCCATAGATGTGAGGGGTCTATTTCCCTATGAACAGATCCAACGGCCCAAATTTAACTTTTTGTCCCATTACCACGTATGTTGTGCTTTATCAAACCGTTATACCTCATGAGCTTTCCAATACCACCTAGGAGATCTTTCAGTGCCCTCTTGGCACTCTATACTTCAAATACCTATCGATTTTTTACTTCAAATTCAACCTTTGTGGCCCATCCAGGTTCAGTGTTGAAAACTTCACTCTGATACCAAATTGTAATGTCCCTGACCACCCACGGGCCAGACCACGCTACCTCATACACACATGGTCTCAAGCTCTGTTATAGATAATTAAAACTATCCATGCCTAGACATAGACCTACTAGGATATGGAAGACATAGCTCTTTGTGGAATAAATCACATATAAACTTAAAAAAATAAACAAAGATAACATGAAATCATACATGCAGCAAAACACATGATATTATTACAAGAATCACAGACATGCACTAAAATACATCATTAACCATTAAGCACGGAAATGATACTCATCTCTTAATTGCAATGCATCGACTACGTGTAGACCTTCCATGAACCTCCCAGCCTTAGACCATGCTACTCATCACTCTCAGTAGTGGGTCACCCCCGAGCTGGGACTAAACTCTATCGAGAAAGGGATTCCCAGGCCAGGCAAGGAAAACAAGAAGTTTCACCAGTGTACATGAAGGATTTCCTCCAAGGAGCCACTTATGCCCATCGCTCATAGACTCTCATTCCCCACATGCTTGTCCCACCCCAGGAGTATACACCTTCACTATCATGCAATCCATCGACTGCTTCACCTCCCTTCCAGGGCTTCACAAACATGTCGGACAAGAATTCTCAGAGCTTTGTAGCTGCTACTGGACTCCCTCTAGGAGAACTCACTTCCTCAGTAAACTCTCTCACCTAGAGAGAGTTTCTCACATCCTCGACAACCTACTTCTTCAATCTATCTCCTCAACACACGGGCAAGGGTGATGGAAAAAACATAAACCATATGTGGGGCACTATAATGGCAGAATAAAACACAGGCAACCCATAGGGTACAGGGTCAACAAAGATATCAGTTCGAGCTCATTGCAGAGGTTCGGGATGGTCAAGGGTTCGACAATTGTGTTTCAGGTTTTACTGCTTTCCTGTTGGTTGTGTGTGTGAGTGGAAGGAATGGAAAATAGATCCCCAAAAAAATCAAAATCCCCACATATATTTGCATGTGCTTCAAATGACACATAGTGCTCATGAAGCACGTTCCTCTCCATTTGGAAGTCGTTCCCCTCCCCCAAAGGAACTTATGATAATTCATATCCTCCTCACAACATTTAGCATAGTAATATATATTATTCTCTGAGATTTAAGATCTTAAGTTTAGCCCCTTTTTCCAGCCTCTCAACCCCCTCCCTTACCCAGTCTAGTGGAGCCTAGTCCCCCATACTCTTTCATCGTGGTCGATATACATGCAATGATGCTTTATATTAATGATTTGAATATTTACATATACAAAATAGGCTCCTGGTCATAGCATTCTAGGATCTCCAGCCCAACTATCACATAAGCCTCCTAGCTTATCGTTACTTGTCTCACCAGCCTATGAAACATGTTTATAATTCATGATTTAAAAATTAGGGGCTCAGCCTTGGGGTATTACACATAAGCATATATTCTGGAAAATGAAAAGTTGTAGGTATGATTTCCCTAACTAAACCAAAGTCCCATGCAGGTAAATGTTCAGTATTGTTGTTAAAATTTGTGAACTCTAACTTTTGATTTTCTCGACAGTTTTTACCATTACTTTGTTCTCAAAGACATCAAAGTGTTTTTTTGTGAGATGTTTGAAAAATGGTATTTGTATTTTGGATGTTGATATGTGGAAGATTTCCTTCTAGGGTCCATTCTAGGGTCTAAGCTATGTTTTAAACAAAAATGGGATAAACCTCTTTTCGAGAGAAATTTAAGATAATTTTAAAAACTAAGTTGTCTTTTTTAACTTACCTATGTGTGTGGGTTCCCCTCCACTCGAAGGCTGTCTCTTTTTTTGCAGGTTATTGACAACACCTTGAAAAACTCAAGAGCTTGTATCCTTCATTCAAATGAATTTTAGCAATATATGTGAGGTGACAAACTGTTACTAATTTAATTAAAAGTTTTATTAAATGTCATATTACATGTCAATTTGTGGTTAGCTCTAATGATTGTGTGGACGATGGGTTTTAAATATTCCCAACTAACAAGTAATATGATGGTGGTTTTATAATACTAGGGCGGTTTTGGGCTTGGGGTAGGTTGTTTTATAAACTTGAATAAAGTCCTCACTTAAGTGTTTCTAAGCCACATGTCTTTCAAATGATTTGGTGGATTCAGAGATTTACATTATATTATATGTAGTACACCTTGATCCCACAAAATTGATCTAAGTCGTTGATCTTTCTCTCTTCACAACCGTCAGATCTGGGCAACGGTTATGTTTATTTTATATTTAATATAAAGCGTGCCCGATGTATTTATATTTTAAAATGTCTTTTAAGCCTAAATTAATCTAGCTTATAATTAATCTAAGAAGTTATTAAGCCTAAAGAAAAAAAAAATTAAGCTATTAAGGAACAAATTTTGGATTTTTTGTCATTTAATACTACATATATTTAACTAATCATGCTTAGTTACAACACTTGGATCTGACTAGGGATAATACTTCCTATCGAGGCATTAAGGAACGTTAGTCAAGTTAGTCATCATTCAAGAAAATGTGTGAAAATATTTTAACACGCATAATAGTTAACATGTAGCTTATTAATCAGACACTTTCTCCATCTAATATTTTATAATTATTGCTTAATTAATAAAACGATATGATGTGAAGTACTTTGGTGATTAATTATCTGACGAAATATGTACTTCAAAGATTTCAAAAAGATTCACAATTATGCCTACTTTGATAAAAAAAATTATATAAATGAAATAATCGGGATGACATACTTCGCATTAATTCTAATCACCTTCTTGTGTTTAAATTTTCATTTCAAAATGTCTATTAGTCATGATTATTATATGTGGTTCGTACGGACAATGGGTTCAAAGAGAGGAAAGAATGACTCGGGTGATAAGAAGGATGAGATTATGAGGGATGAGGTTCAAAATCCGATTAATGTTTCATCATAATACAAGGGGATTACAAGGGGATTAGAAGGACCGTCTCTCCTTCTTTTCCATATCTCCTTGCTCGTGGAATTTACAGTGCACCAAATCCTAGGCTTAAAAATGCAAATCTTATAGGCAATGGATTCTGGTAAATCACAAATGTTGCATGAATTTGGGCATGGGCGATGCTAAGAAAGGAAATTAATAGATAGAACAAGGAATTTCTACGTCAAGATTGACAATAGACTTTCAGTGCATGCTTGAATTCAGACTTGAAAATATCATGGAGGATATTGTTGAGACTAAGAAGGGCATTCATATCATGAGGTTTCCTTGTTGTCAGGCTTACTTTGATAGTTTTATTGATCCTTCAAGCCCTTCTTTTGATGTAGAATATCATATCGTCAAAGATTAAGAAATGTTAGCCTTTCTATATTTTGAAATTCCGCGACGATGTATATGTACAATGTATTTACACTTGTAATATAAAACAAAGCTATGTTTGTACAATTGTATATTTTTTTGTTTTACATGAGTTTTATTTATGGGTATATATCGAAGCAAAACTTGATAACATCTCAAAATAAGTAAAATATCTCTTTGCTTTTCAAAAATTTTAAAAGGTTTAAGTCTTCCAGACATTTAATACCTCCTTTGAATAGATTTGTCGCATTTTTTCAGTTTTAGTAACCTTGTTTCACCATGTAAGACATTTTATTTCAATTCAAATATATACTTATTCCAGAAACTTAAGCAATCATCATAACCCTATTTCAGATAAGATTTCATAGCCAAAAATTTTGACATGTGTTTTTCCGAAGGAATTTAAAATTTTTGGGTTTTAGAGTTAAATAACTTTTGAACGAGGAAACTTCGTTTTCATGTTACTCCACTGCCAGAAAGAATCTAAAGCCTCGATGGAGTCATCTTAGCATAAAAAATCTTCGTCCACTACTAGCGGGAATCCATATCCCTGGTGGACATGTTTGCATTTCCCAAATGTTATTCATGGTGTTTCCTTTTCCTCATTTTACTAAGGGGAATAAACAACTTTGTTATGAGTTTATTTGGGATAAATACCTATTTATGAAAGAATCTTGATCAATTTCGAGAAAAACACACATTGAAAACTCATGTCGGCTCTTGAAACTTTATAAATATTTTCAAGTACAGATGATTTTTCAATTTTGTTTGAACAAATAAAATCTATAAGTTTTTGTTTTACACAAGTGTCATAACAAGGCCTGAGAAAAACGAAATTTTGGTGAAGAAGATGTTTAAATGTCCCTCAAAGCTTTCCTCTTTAATAAAAATTATTTAAACAAAGTATTTTACTATATTTTGGAAAATAAATTGAAGGATTCAAAGGAAAAAAAGAAAAATATAAAGTTTATGCATTATGTACATTGTTGAATTGTTTTCTCTTCAGTAAATAAAAAAGTGTTTGAGGAAAAAACCATTAAAATACATCCTTATTCTCTCATGATCCAGGTGGATATCGGTGGCCACCCACCTATTCCAACTGACTCACATACATATTTCATCTTGGCAGTTTCAGTTTTCATTTTGGTAGTTTTTTTCTAGCTTTTTGGGTCCTAAACTTCAAGGGTCGTTTTGAGGCCCTAAACAACATTTTTTGGGCCTACCACAGTCACACAATTAATGAAGTTAGAGTGTGATGGCATAATGTGTTTTCCTTGGATATACCTTTCCAATGGGCTATCCTACACCTAAAATGGAGATCATATGCAAAAGTTACAACCCCAAGAAGTTGATGTACTAACTTACCCCAAAGGGGCCCACATGACTTTTGGCGCTTCATCTCCTATGGTTAGGGTTTTGGATATCTGGGGTTTTGGCATTCATGTTTGATGTAAAAAGTATTTTGGAGCCTCATTGTAATGATATTCTTGAGAATAAGCACGGTCGTCACATCTCTTCTCATAGATAAGTCACCACCATTCTAGCAAGTTTGTTTCAGTCTGCATTTTACAGTTTCAACATATTTTTTTATTGAATAGAGGCCAAGTTTTACTATATCTTTGTTATTTTCCATTGTATCATTGTGTTAATAATATAAATCTATATTCATTTTGTTATGCTCATAAAATCTGGATCAGTGGTATCAGAGCGGTTTGCTCCTTGTCATTCTTAGTGCTTGTCCCCGACGAGGTCAGGGTACAAAGAGTTGGGTCTCAAGCTTTTTTCTCTTAAGGACAAGAGCTCTCGCACACCCAAGCAACCTTCCATGGCAGGAGAAAATAAATACGAAGGGGTTGGAGATCCTTTCAAACTGTTTCTTGAGGAAGCCCTTGTGCAACGAACGAATGAGAGGATGGATAGTTTTTCGTAAATCCTTTGACGACTACCAATGGGAATCACATCTCCCTCGAGTGGAGGCTCCGCCCCCTTCAAGGTACAAATAAAATTTGATATTCCTATATTTGAAGGTCAGATAGACTCAGATGTTGTAGAAAAATGGTTGAATCTTCTAGAAGGGTATTTTTTTGTCCATAACTTTTCCAATCGAGAAAATATTACATTTGCGCTCCTCAAAGTCGTCCCCCACGTCAAAGATTGGTGGGAGACTTTATATGAGAAAAATGAAACAGAGGAACCCTCAATATTTACAGTTTCACTCACCTAGGAGTCCTTCAGGGATGTTGTTAAGGAACAATACTACCCTATTGGAAGTTATGATGACCTGTATACAAGATGGACCACACTGCAGTAGGAAAGGGAACAAACAGTACCAGAGTTCACAAATATCTTCCACACCTTACGCACCAAGTTGGGTATCAAAGATTTTGAGCAACATATGGTGCTCAAGTACCATGGTGGTATGCATCGATACATCCAGACAAAAATGAAGTTTTTGTAAATCTCATCCTTGGGCACAACCTATCGACATACTGTCAAAATCGAGTAGAAGCTTAAAAAAAAGACACGACAGTTTGGGTCTAGGAACCCCTCATAGAAAAATCAGGGCAAGGGCATCCCCAACCCATAGAACAAAGGGAAAATAAAAGATGTACAGCCTCAAGACAACCAGTCTAAGATGCAAACAAATAAGGACAATGGAAAGACAAAGAAATACATTGGGAAGTGGTGTGACTTCCATAAGATCCCCTGGCATAACATTGTTGATTGGTGCTCAAAGAAGTCATTGGTGGATGAGGTGAAATCCTATGAATTAGATGCGGATTCCAACTCTAAGTCAAAACCAGAAAAGGGGAGACATATTATTGACGCAGAATCCAATGCCACCATTTCTAACACCAAGATCCATCCCAGTGAACCTAATGAGCTGGATGAAGGTGAGTGCCTCTTTCATTCACAGATGTGGGTGAAGGGTACTCCACTACACTTCATCCTTGATAGCGGTAGTTAGAATAACCTCATCTCAGCAGAGGTCGTCAAGTGGTTGGACATGCCGACAATGTCGCACCCGCAACCATACACCATCGGATGGCTATGCCAAGGAAGTGATCTTCGCGTCATCCAACAGTGTCTCTTGTCCTACAACATCAATCCCTTCAAAGATGAGGTAGTGTGTGATGTCGCTCCCCTTGAAGTTTGTGATGTTCTTTTGGGCCAACCTTATTTATGGAAACATCATGTTGTATATGATTCTAGGCCTCGCAATGTTATTATTACTTTAGACAGTAAATTGTACAGGATACCCAAGGTAGTCCCACCTACTTCCATTTCCTTGATCTCTGCCAAGAAATGCAGGAAGGTCATCTCTCAGACTGGGAAGTTTGTCTTCTTCATGATTCACTCTCAAAGTCAGAGGAAGGTTGCAGCCACATCCATGGCCTCCACGGACGATCTCTCCATGTAGTAGAAGCAAGTGGATAAGGTCATGGAAGAATACAAAGACATCTTCTCCTCACCCATTGGGGTGCCTCTACACTGTTAGGTCAAGCATTCAATCGATTTGACCCCTGGCGCACCGCTACCCAATGGGACAGTATATCATCGCTCTTTGTTAGAAAATGAGGAGATCAAGTGGCATATCCAATAGCTTCTCCAAAAGGGGCACATTCGACCCATCTCATTACCATGTGGAAGCTCAATCATGCTTGTGTAGAAGAAAAACAGGACCTAGGGACTCTGCATCGATTATTGGGCCCTAAATAAAATCACAGTCAAGAACCAGCACTCGATTCCATGAATCGACGATCTCCTTGACCATATCAAGGGGGACAAATACCTCATTACTATTGATCTAAATTATGGCTACCATCAGGTCCCAATAGAGCATACATGTGTATGGAAAACTACCTTCAAGTCCAAAGAAGGTCTTTTTGAATGGTGGGTCATGCCCTTTGGTTTGATGAATGCCTCAACAAATTTCATGAAGATGATGAATGATATATTGAGTACTTTCACCAATTATTTTGTGGTGGTATATATGGATGACATCCTCATCTACAAAAAGACTTGGGTGGAACACTTGCAGCATATTCAACAGGTTCTTCACACTCTGCGACAACACAAGCTATATGCAAATTTGGAAAAATACTCGTTCGGCATGGACAAGGTCCAATATCTATGTTACATTGTTGATGAGCATAGGGTGCATGTGGATCCAACCAAGATCCATGTCATTCGTGACTGGCCAACCCCAACCACACTCACTGAGCTTCAGATATTTTTAGGCCTTGCCAATTTCTATCGCAAGTTCGTGTTGGGATTCTCCCATATTGCATGGGCCCTCAGCTAAGTAACTAGGGGTGGTGGTAAGGAAATTATGTGGGGCCTATCAAAACAACAAGCATCTGATGATTTGAAGCAGCGTTTGTGCTCATCCCCAATGCTCTCATTACCCAACCTGCAACAACCCTTTGAGATCGAGACAGATGCTTCAGACTATGTTGTGGGCACAATTATCACTCAACACGAACACCCCATGGCCTATCATAGTGAGACACTATCAGATGTCATCCGTAAGTACCCTACTTATGACAAAGAAATGTACTCCATTGTGAAAGCTTATCGCCAGTGGAGGAATTACATTCTCGAGGAGACAGTCATCCACACTGACCATAAGTCGTTGTAGTTCATGTAGACACAATGAAAATTGCAGAATGACCCCCATCAGAAGTGGTCCACATAATTGCAGCAGATCCATCTCAACATCAAGTATAAGATATGAAGCACCAACCACATCATTGATTGCCTCAATCTCCCTCCAGTTTCAGCATTCACCACGGTACTAAACTCTTTCGTCCATGAGACCTCTAGATGGGACCAATTCTATGAGAGTGATCCTAACTTCACCGCCACCTACCAGATGCTTGGCACAAACACAGTTGTGACCAATTTCCTTCTTGAGGATAGTTTGTTGTGCCATCTGTGCCATATGTGCCATCTATGTGTTCCATCAAGTGAGTGAGCGAAGTTGATTTGGGAAGCCCACTACAGTCGGGTGGCAGGACACTTCAGGGTAGAAAAGACATTGGCAATGTTGCATCAACATTTCAATTGGCCAAAAATTCGACAGAATGTCACCAAGTATATCATGTCCTGCACTTTTTGTGCCATTGTCAAATCGTTAATTAAGAAACAAGGCATGTACACCCCTCTTCCTACTCCTAAAATTCCCTGGGAATCCATCTCGATGGACTAGATGTTGGGCCTTCTATCAACCAAGCAGGGAAATGACTGTATTTTTGTGTTGGTTGATCATTTTTCTAAAATGGTAATTATGGTTTTCTGCAAGAAGAGCATCACAACAGAGACCACTTCCAAGTTATTCTTCGAACGAGTGTGGGTACATTTTTTGATACCACAAACCATCGTCTCAAATTGGGAAAGTTGGTTCCTCAGCACATTCTCGTCGAGCCTCTGGTCACTTCTAGACACCAAGCTCACCAAATCCACTTCCTTCCACCCCTAGACAGATGGCCAAACCAAGGTCATCAATCGGAATATCGTGCATATCTTGTGCATGTACAATTCAAAGCTTCCCCGCACATGGCATGAGAGTCTTCCCTATGTTCATCATAGCTACAGCATAGCCATAAATAGCTCCACCAACCACAACCCCTTTCAGGTGAGGTTGGGATTTCAACCATTGGGTCCCATGGATGTTGCACTACCCCTTGCGGCCACCCAGGAAGATTTGTTCCAAGCTCAAACTGAAGCCGACAAAGCTACCCGATTCATTTAGCGGATCCATCACATCCTCCAACAAGTTTAGGATATTTTACAGAAGTCCAATTCCAAGTAAAAGCACTGCCATGATCAACATCGGGTTCCACACAAGTTTCAGGTGGGAGATAAAGTTTGGCTGCACTTGCAGAAAGAACGCCTTACAGGACCCCATCATAAGCTTCGTCCACTCCGTTATGGACCTTATACCATCACCAAGTCTATGGGTGAAAAATATTTTGAGATTGGCATTCCCCCCTTCCTTGGCTTGCACCCCGTGTTTAATGTGGACCTCCTTCGGCCATACTTTCCACCATTATCGGACACCTCAGAGGTAGCAGAATAGTTGACACCAACAAAGATCAATCATGACTACATGGAACAGGAATCCACTGATCATATCATGGAAACACAGGTAAAGGGAACTCTCCAACAAAATATCCAGCTTTATCGGGTTGACCAAAGTAGGACAGCTCCTGCACCAAGGCAAGTGGCTCACCCGGGACCAAATTCAACAAAAATTTCCTCATCTGAATTGGGGGAACTCAGTGTAATGGAGCTCATTTATTCCTAAGGGGGGATGATTGATCCAAGTGGATATCGGTGTCCACCCACCTATTCTAACTGGCTCACATACATATTTCATCTTGGTAGTTTCAGTTTTCATTTGGCAATTTTTTTTCTAGCTTTTCGAGCCTTGAACTTCTGGGCTCGTTTTGAGACCCTAAACAAAGTTTTATGGGCCCACCAAAGCCACACTGTAGAGGTATTTAGAGTGTGAGGCATAATGTGTATTCCTTGGATAGACCTTTCTAACGGGATATTGTGCGCCTAAAACATAGATCGTATGAAAAAGTTACGACCCCAAGAAGTTGATGTACCAACTTACCCCAGCGGGGCCCACATGAATTTTGGTGCTTCATCTGCTAGAGTTAGGTTTTTGGATGTCTAGGGTTTGGAATTCATGTTTGATGAAAAAATAATTTTGGATCCTCATTGTAATGATCTTATTTAGAATGAGCACAACCATCACATCTCTTCTCAAAGATAAGCCACCACCATTCTAGCAAGCTTGTTTCGATTTGCATTTTATAGTTTCAACATATTTATTTATTGAATAGAAGCCAAGTTTTACTGTATCTTTTTTATTTTTCACTGTATATTTGTGCTAATAATATAAATCTATATTCATTTCGTTCTGCTCATAAAATCTGGATCATCTCACCTTGTAAATTTTGTATACCAAAAGTGTTTTCACCTTCTAGGGATTCTATTCTAAAAGGACATGTCCATAGTTTATCAAACTTCCCATGTTTCCCTGGACCTTCTCTTCTTTTATCCCATTTAAGTACCAAATCACCCATTGAAAACATATTATCTTTATTTATTTTATCAAATAATCTCTTCATCATTTATTGGTATATATACATTTGATCATTAACTTGTTCTATTTTTTGTTGGACTTGGATTATCTTATTTATTCTGTGTTGTATGTCATTAGGTCCTTCCTGAAATTATTGCATGATTTTCATAACTGATACTGCTAGATGAATATTCTAATATAACATCAACAGCATAAACTAATTGAAAAGGTGATGTATTGATTGACCTTTTGATGTTGATCATATCTTCCCATGGTGTGTATTTTAGTAACAAATCCAATTTCTCTTTTTCTCAGATAGTGTTCTTTTTAGGATTTTCATCATATTTTTATTTGTTATTT
>ML784192.1:300365-313894 GCA_009831015.1 Picea engelmannii | reverse complement strand
CTTGTTTCCGCTGCATTTTTACAGTTTCAGCTTATTTCGTTATTTAATAGAAAATCAGTTTTACTGTATCTCTGTTATTTTCGTGTTAAGCACCTATTAATAATCTGTATTCATTTCGTTCTGCTCATAAAATCCGGATCAATGACACTCATGTATATAAGAGAGTGTTCTCTCTTCATGAAGGGAGTCATGTAATTCATAATCTAGTCTTGTGATTAGGAGAAGGGGATTCTTAGCTTTGATTCTTTCATTGTTATTCTTTCATTCTTTGTCATTTGATTCTTGTAATATAATTTGAGATTGATTTATTGTGTGAGCTCACATATGTCTTTTTTCATTCAACTCTTCACATGTTGTATTGCTTTCCTAGATTAATTTCCTGCTTTCCTAGTTAGTCTTTCAATGCTTTCCTAGATTAAATTCATTTCAACAATTTAGGTTAGATTACTTCTACTTTAGTCCTGCATATATAGTGTGTGTGCTTCATAAGCCTATGAACCTCGGTTTGACAAATTAAATAGTTGGACAAGTACTACAACGGAATTAAACGACAATATTTCCGCCTAACATTTTGGCGCCGTTGCCGGGGAAGCACGATGGATTGAAGTTTAGTTTGATTTTTCATGCAAGCGTGATTAGTCATGATCCTAAATCTGAGGTGACATATGGGTAAGGGAATGTAGGGAGTGTTTCAATTCTTGCAAGCGTAAGTGTAGATTTCAATTTCTAGCAATTTCAATTTCTGCAATTTCAATTTTTGCAACTGTGAAGAGGTTTTCATGTGTTTCAGCAAGTGTGATTTTCAGTTTTTATTTTATTTTTGATTTGGGTGCTGTAAAACCCTTTTTCAATATGATTTAACCATGAGTGTCAGCTTGGATCAAATCTCTTAGATCTTGGCAAAAGCTGGGATTTCTTCTTCTTAGGAAGAGGAGATCTTGACAACAACCCAGAGCTTAAATACTCTTCCAGAAACGAATGAGAAATCAACATCTGAGGAACTTGAGGAGGACAATGAGGAGTTGCAGCATGATCTGAGCGAGGGAAACTACACCTTCTAAAGTTATGTCAAACAATGGATTCAAGCGACTACCAGGTTATATTCTTTTAATTTTGTTAATTTAGAGTTACAACAACTAGATTCATTCATTCTTGTAAAATTCTCTTTTTCATTCGAAAAATTGCCATTGAACATATTGCGGTTACTATTGCGTGCTTGGCTCCATTGGTTATTTGACTACATGTAACTGATTTCTAAGATGTAATTAGCATAGAGTAGGTAGGCTTTCATTTTCAGTTTTTGTTTTCATTATCAGATTTTTCTTTTACCTAGAATACGTATGTTCTCCTCCGTGCTTCGTGCGATCGTGAGGATCAGAAAATAGGGATGATTTTGATTTCAAGAATGAAAGTTTTTGCGTCTATCCTTTGACCTGCAAATAAACACAGTAAATTTTTTTTAATGAATAAAAACAAAACCAATTTTACATGCTGTTGCAACATGCTGATACAACAAAATTTTACATGTTGTTACAACGAAATTTTACATGATGTTACAGCGGAATTTTACTTGCTGAAACAATGACGCTTTTTGCTGTAACAGTGGTTGAACTGTGCCACGATTGAACTATGTCTTCTTGGTTTGGTTTATTTCTAGTTTTGAGTCGCATCAATGTCGCCTTTTCCTCCGTCTTTATCCTGTAGATGCCTGGAAATAACCCTGCAAACAAATAAAATACCATGAATTTTAAATGCAGAAACCACCACATAAGCTTGATTGAACAAATAAACAACTTGTGAGGTTCTATTTTTCTTCCCATCAATAATTTGACTGCTCCTCTCTTCAATTTAAAATTTATAGACGTGCCCATTCACTATACTCTCGCACAGGCTATATTTGCCAAACTCTGGACAATGTCTTCATTGGCTTGTTACATATATCTTGTTGCGCAGAGGTGTTACTAGTTTTAACGGTGTGCAAACGATTATTTGCTCATTTCGCCTCACGACTTTAACTCGGAGATCTTTGTGGAATCAAAGTGGGTCACATTAAATTTTATTGTTTCAGAAAAGAAAGAAATCGGTAGAGTATGCTTGTGTATATACACGACATTGAAGATCAAGCTTCGATTATCCATTTTATTTTTATCCGATTTGATTGTATTAAATTGCAGTGATCTTCTCCCATATCAACGATATCATTTCCAAACCGTCACGCTATATCAGGTTTTCCGCACTCCCCAAAATAAAAAAAAGATATGCTAACAGTAAATTTTGAGTGTGTTTCTAACAAAATGCAGGGATTGCGATTGACGCGTAGCTTTACTTTTCCTATTGGTTGAATATATTCATGCATACATATATGGGTCGTTGATATATCTCTGCATTAAAACATTGCAAATCATTGTATCTTTCCTATGACATAGTTGAAGATTCTAGAGGTGCCACTGGCATTAGAGTAGATAATGACAGTCATACAGTTTATTCAGTAGAGGAGTTGGTTTCCATGATTTTGAGTTATGATAGGCATTTGGCGGAATACCATACCAAATTCCCTATTAAGGATGCTGTGATTAGTGTGGCACTGTTATTCGACCAAGCTGAGAGGAATGGTATCATTCAAGCAGCTCAACTTGCTGGTATCAATGTATTATCTTTGATCAACAAGCATTCAGGTGCAACCATTCAGTATGGGATTGATAAGGATTTCTCAAATACATCGCGGCATGTTGTGTTTTATGACATGGGTTCTAACAATGCTTATGTCGCTCTCGTTTATTTCTCTGCATATACGACAAAGGAGTACGAAAAGAGTGTTTTGGTTTACCTATTTCCATCAAAAAATATAGAGAGAAGGAACTCACCTTCAACATCTGTAATCAGAGAAATGAAGAGACGCATCCGGACTTATACGCCCATACGCCCATACACCGATGATTTCACTGCTAAATCAATGATGACCAACATTGCAACTGTCACGATTGATGAAGACTGGGCCGTATGCCAAGGCTGGCTCGCATGGAAGTAGATGTTTCTGTTAGTTCACGTGATCTACTTCCTCATTGTTTGGGATTCACATATCGATGACAAGGTTCCATCTGATCAGTAAGATCAACGATGATGAAGGAGGGTAGACACCATTCTAGAGGTGCATCTATGGAAATTCACTAGGCACTTACTCGATCCAAGACCATAAAAGATGTCCTTTGTCGCCATGAACACAGAGAAGTATTTGCAGCAGAGGGGTATGCCAGATCTATATTAAAGGTCGTTGTTTTCATTACAACTTCTGGTTCTAGTGCCACCAACTTGGTAAATGGTCTTGCAGATGCATTGCTTGATAACATTCCTTTGGTTACTATTACTAGTTAGATGCCCCAGAGAATGATAGGCACATATTCCTTTCAAGAAACTCCAATTGTGGAGGTGATTGGGTCTATAACAAAGCAATATTACTTGATCATGGATGTTGATGATATTCCCCGAGTCATCAGAGAGGCCTTTTATCTCGCAACATCTGGGAGGCTGGGACCTGTTTTAGTTAATATCCCAAAGGATGTTCAATAGCAGAAGACTGTTCCAGATTGGAACAAAGCAATAAAAATTCATGGGTATATGGAAAGACTCCCAAAGGCACCACAGATTTATCAGTTAGAACATATCTTGTGCTTGGTATTTAACTCTAAGAAACCTGTCCTGTATGTCGGTGGGGGTTGCCTCAATGATAGCTAGGAACTCAGAGAGTTTGTAGATCATTCAAGCATTCCGGTGGCCAATACTTTAATAGGCTTGGGATATTTTCCATCTTCTCATGGGAAAATCTTGGGGATGTTGGGCATGCACGAGACTGTTTATGCCAATTATGCAGTGGATAAAGATGATTTGTTGCTTGCTTTTGGTGTTCACTTTGATGATAGAGTGACTGGTAAATTGGAGTCATTTGCAAGCCGTTCCAGCATAAGTTCCAAGGATCTCTAGTCGACTCAACAGGTGAAATTTATTTGCAGTACCGAGGATGCCAACTTTGAAGAAAAGTGCCTCGTTGTTTTAATTAAATAACACAAACAACATTTATTTCTTTGTTTGTTAATTATTTAAAAATATATATATGTTTTTGTTTTATTATAAAACAAAAACAACAAAACAAACACAGAAAAATAATAAAAAAATTATAAAACCATGGAAACACACAAAAAAACATTATAAAAATCAAAATTATAAAAATCAAAAACCTTGTCAAAAATTGTAAATGGACATTTCATTCCTGAAAACGATAATCAAGACATGTTTTTACGCTTAACATTAATTTGTTTTTCTTAAGACATTTCACGTAGCGATCGACGATGAAACAAGCGCAATGACAACAGGTATCAAAACACATTCTATTTTCTTTGATTTACCGCATTCATACTTATTCCTGCATGATATGTTTTTCAAATTTCTCATAGTTTTCATGCAGGATTCGTACTAAGCATTTTCAAGGATCGGAGATGACTAATTTTAATGTTGACGTGATTTTCAAGAATCACAAAATCTTTCAGAAAAACATGCTTTGATAAACAGTTTGAAGGAGTTGATCTTCATGACGATGATGTTACACAACAACTTTTTGCGCATCTTGATGTTTGCTGTTATACAACGACCATGCTGATACACTATCATTTCCGCTTTTTCACTTCCTATGTTGTTGCACCAACATTTCTACTTTTCCATTTTACATGTTGTGACATCCATATTTCCACATATTTCCAAATTTCATGCTGTGACAATGTCCCATTTCTCCTTTAAAACATATTGATCATCCCCGTGTTGCAACCATCTCCCATTTCCTTATCCTTCATTGTTTCACACGCCTATTTTTTTGAGTCGCATACATCACTTCCTTATTTTTCAATTCTTTTTCCTTGTTAATAAAACTAGTCAAGTTCCCTTTCCATGATCACATTGCCTTGATTTCCTTGCCATAAACACTGTTGCTATTGAGATCTTTCCATCTATAGTCCTACCAATCTTTTTACAAACTCATGTTAACTGATGTGGGATTCCTTAAGGCCCACCTTTCAACAGTCGTGCCCCATCGACCTCGAAACCTTATCTGGGATATAGACTAGAGTTCCTTTTGAGAACCTTGAGGCTTGCATGCCTTAATGGCAAGTTCTCTCGCTAGCCATAATGGGAATACATCAATGTCCCTTGATTGTTAGATCTTGCAAGTGGCTCGAGATCAACACATCTATTCACACTTCGCAAGATGTACTCGGGTACCTTGACACTCATTGACATCACTGGTGAGTTTGTCTTGCATTGGTTAACTACATTCATCAATGGACGATAATCCAATGATTTCTCTTTATGCTCGACATCGACACATTCATTCGCATGATGAGAATTGTACCATCAGTTTTGTAGCGGGTGAAGACTATACATTTTTTCCATGATCCCCTCCGCAGTTGCTGTAGTTTGATTTCAAATCTATGAGAGTACCACAGTTCCATATTCTTCGCCTTCCACATTTCTCATGATTCAACAGTAGTAGTTCAGATTCCTTCACTTCCCATGATCCAGTTACAACAGTAACAACATTAGCAGTTCCATTTTCATGATCCTGCAATAGTGACATCTTCCATGCTCCAACACCAGTATCAACCATATTCCTCTTACACTGTTCATCTTCATTCTTGGGTAAGTGGAGGTATGTTCTTTTCTAATCTTTAATCATGTAATTCCTTATTTTCTAGTAATGAATAACTTTGGAAAATTTCCTCACCATGCTCTCTTTCCTTCCATAACCTACCCTAAGTTGCATGCAGATATGCAACCACTTCAGTTGAGGGGGGGGGACTATTTCACCACATATTCATTACCATTATTCCATTTTACCATCTCATCATTCCATTTATGATTCACTAACATTTCTTTTCCAACAACACTTTGTTGCATTTCGATTGATATACATATTGACATGATTTATAAAGATAAAGAAAAGGCTTTCTTATACACAGTGATGCTTTCTTATGCACATTGATAGCTTATTATTTCCAGTGAGTATATGGCTAAATTATTGCAGCAAGAAAATAAATATGTGAAATGAATGTTGTTAACACAATAACCAACATCTTTTGTATTCATGGTTGTCACACAAGAACTAACCATAAGAAAATTTCACATGCTGTTACACATATTTCACATGCTGTCACTCTTGTATTTCATACCCTGGAAACATTCATTGTTAAAAGGACATCATCAATCAAATCCATAGTTTAAATGCCAAAAGTTATTAAGAAGATCCATGCATGGTTGCATGAGGACTTGTAACAAGTTCAGTTGGGGAGGATGTTGGGCCTAAAAAATGTCACATTTATATCCTCTTTTCCCTTCACCATTCCTTACATTTCATGGTCCTAATAAAACTTTTATCATACCATTTCCATAATGATATTTGGGTTTCTCCTTATTATTTTCCATTGTATTCATTTTAGTATTATAAGTGAATTTGTGATTACATATAATAAATTAACATATTTTCATTATATATCAAGGTTGGATGAGTTTGATGATGTGTGGAGGCATATTTGAAGATTTCAACAAAGTCAAATATTACCACCTAGCCTCAAATTTGAATTTCATCTTCAAAGCTTTGAAGATTTGAAGAATATTTGGGACAATCATTCAAGCATATTCAAAGGAGAAGATCATGGATATTTTGATAGGATATCTTATCCAATATATGTGTGGAGGATTTGAAGGAATAAGTTGAGAGAATAGTGGATCTGTAATTATGACACTCATGTATATAAGAGAGTGTTCTCTCTTCATGAAGGGAGTCATGTAATTCATAATTTAGCTTTGTGATTAGGAGAAGGGGATTCTAAGCTTTGTTTCTTTCATTGTTATTCTTTTATGCCTTGTCATTTGATTCTTGTAATATAATTTGAGATTGATTTATTGTGTGAGCTCACATATGTCTTTTTTCATTCAACTCTTCACATGTTGTATTGCTTTCCTAGATTAATTTCCTGCTTTCCTAGTTAGTCTTTCAATGCTTTCCTAGATTAATTTCATTTCTTCAATTTAGATTAGATTACTTCTACTTCAGTCCTGCATATATAGTTCATGTGTTTCGTAAGCCTACGAACCTCAGATCGACAAATTAAATAGTTGGGCAAGTACTACAATGGAATTAAATGACAATATTTCCACCTAACAGTGAGGAAACTTCTGCTGAATTTGGCACCGGGTGAGCCACTTTCCTTGGTGTAGGAGATTCACTGCCTTGACAACCCAATAAAGTTGGATCCTCTGCTGGAAAGTGCCCTTGACCTGTGTGCCCATTATCTGATTAGTGGATTCTTGTTCCATGCAGTCAGGGTTGAACTCTGTTGGTGTCAACTTTTTAGCGATCTCTAAGGTGTCCAATAATGGTGGAAAATATGGTTGAAGGAGGTACACATTGAACATTGGGTGCAATCCAAGGAAGGGTGGAGTGTTGAGATTAAAAGCATTGCTACCCACAACCTTGGTGATAGTATAAGGCCCATAGAAAAGTGGGCAAAGCTTCCGATGGGGCCCTGTAAGATGCTCCTTCTACAAATGTAACCAAAATTTGTCTCCAACCTGAAACTGGTGCGGTACCCTGTGTTGATCATAGCATTTCTTGTACTTAGCATTGGATTTCTGAAAAATCTCATGGACCTGTTGGCGGATGTGATGAATCCGTTCAATGAATTTGGTGGCTTTGTCAGTCTCATATTGAACATGGGAAGAGTCTGTCTATGTGGTGGCAAGAGGTAGTGCAACATCAATGGGACCCAAGGGTTGGAATCCCAACCCCACCTGAAAGGAGCTATGGAGAGCCCTGTTGTAATTGTGTTGAACATAGGGGAGACTCTCATCCTAGGTACACATATGCTTAGAGTTGTACATGCATAGGATGTGCACACTCATATGATTGACGACCTCTGTTTGGTTGTCTGTTTGGGGGTGGAAAGCAGTGGATTTAGTGAGCTTGGTGTCCAACAGTGACCAGAGACTCGACCAAAATGTGTTGAGGAACTTGTTGTCCCGGTCAGAGATGATGGTTTGTGGTATCCCAAAATGGACCCACACTCGTTCGAAGAAGAGCTTGGAATTCTCTGTCACTGTGATATTCTTCTTACAGGCTATGAGGATGGCCATCTTTGAAAACTGGTCAACGACCACAAATACACAATCATTTCCTTTTTTGGTGGATGAAAGGCCAGACATGTAATCCATTGAGATGTATTCCCGAGGCTTCTCAGAAGTAGGAAGAGGGGTGTATAAGCCTTGATTCTTGATGGTTGGCTTGGCAATGGAATAGGAAATGCAAGATCTGATATACTTGCTAATGTCCAGTCGAAGTTTTGACCAATAAAAATGTTTCTGTAGAACAACCACAATTTTCTCCATGCCAAAATTTCATGCCATCCGACTGTAGTGGGCTTCCCAAATCATCTTTTCACACTTGCTTGCAGGAACATAGAGATGGCCTAGATAGCATAAGAGTCTGTCCTGAATGTGAAAATAGGTGACAGTCGCGCTTGTACCCAAGAGATGATAGGTGGTGGCGAATTCTAGATATTGTTGATAAAGTTGGGGCCACTCAGATGACTCATGTTCACATGAATGGAGCAAAGTGGTGAGTGCAGCCATGAGAGGTCGACTGAGGCAATCAACGACATGATTTGAGCTCCATGTCTTATACTTGATGTTGATATGGAATTGTTGCAGGTAGGTGGACCACTTCTGATGGCGGCCGTTCTGCAATTTCCCCTTTGTTTGTATGAATTGCAAAGGCTTGTGATCAATGTGGATGATCGTCTCCTTTCCTAGAATGTAATGTTTCCATTGACGACAGACTTGTACAATGGAATACATTTCCTTGTCATAGGTGGGGTATTATCAGACAATATATGAGAGTGTCTCACTATGGTATGTCATCAAATGACCGTGTTGAGTGAGAACTGTGCCTACATCATAGTCAGATGCATCAGTCTCAATATTGAATGGTTGTTGCAGATCAGGCAAAGAGAGTACTGGAGCTGAGCAAAAGAGATTCTTTAGATCATCGAATGCTCATTGTTGTTCCTTCCCCCATACAAAGTTTTCCCTACCACCTGCCTTGGTCACCCTGCTGAGGGCCCATGCAATATGGAGAATCCCAACACAAACCATCGGTAGAAGTTGGCCAGTCCCAAGAGGCTCCGAAGCTCGGTTAGTGTGGTCAGGGCTGGCCATTCATGGGTGACTTAGATCTTAGCTGGATCAACATGTACCCCATGCTCATCAATAATGTAGCCAAAGTATTGGACCCTGTTCATGCCAAAGGATATATTTTCCAAGTTGGATTATAGCTTGTGCTGCCGCAGAGTGCTCAAAAAGCGTTGAATATGCCACATGTGCTCCTCCCAAGTTCTGTTGAAGATGAGGATGTCATCCAAATATACCACCACAAAAGAGTTGCTGAAGGGTCTCAATACATCATCCATCAACCTCATGAAAGTGGCTAGTGCATTTGTTAAGCCAAAGTGCATGACCAACCATTCGAAGATACCTTCTTTAGATTTGAAATTTGTCTTCCATACATCATTTGGTTTGATGGGCATTGGGAACCTAGTGGTAGCCAAACTTTAGGTCAATATTGCTGAAGAAATATTCTCCCCTTGAGTTGGTCAAGAAGCTCGTCAATCTTGGGAATTGGGTATCAGTTCCTGACGATGATTTTTTTTAATTCTCTGTAATCAATGCAGAGTCATCAGGTCACATTATTTTTCTGCCCTAGTACAATCAGGCTTACGCAAGGGGAGGAGTTGGGTCTGATGTGCCCCTTTTGAATAAGCTCTTGGATCTGACACTTGATTTTGTCATTTTCCATCAACGAGCGATGATAGGATGGTCCATTCGATAAAGGTGCACCAAGGGTCAGATCAATTGGATGCTTGACTTGGCAGTGCATCGGTACCCCGGTGGGTGAGGAGAAGATGTCTCTATGCTCTTCCATGATCTCGTCCACTTGCTTCTACTGCGAAGAGAGGCTTTGTGTAGAGGCCAAAAATGTGGCAATGACCTTATGCTTACTGTGAGAATGGATCACAAAGAAGACAAATTTCCCAGTTCGTGAAATGACCTTACTGCATTTCTTAGCAGAGATTAAAGAAATATCCTATACAATTGTCTACCCAAAGTAATAATAACACCGCGGGGTCTAGACTCATACACAACATGATGCTTCCACAAATATAGTTGTCCTAAAAGAACATCACAAACTTCAAGGGGAGCAATATCACACGATACCTCATCTTTGAAAGGCTTGATGTTGTAGGGCAGGTGACACTGTTGGATGACCCAAAGATCTCTTCCTTGGTGAAGCCAGTTGATGGTGTAGGGCTGTGTGTGCAGTGTCGTCTGCAGATCCAATCGCTTAATGACATCTATTGAGATAAGGTTCTTCTTACTAACGCTATTGACAATGAAATGAAGCAAAGGCCCCTTTACCCACATCTGTGAGTGAAAAAGGTGTTCCCCTTCCTCTGGTTCTTCTGGTTCACTTGGCTAGAATTTGGTGGTAGCGACAGTGGCACTGGGTACAACATCGATAATCTTCTTCCCTCCTTCTAGATTTGATTCAGATTACTTAGACTCAGATTCCTTCAGCTCGACCACAAGTGACTGCTTGGAGTGGAATTATTGAGGGTTGTGCCAAGGTATTTTATGGTATTCACACCATTTTTCCATGTCCTTTTTCGTCTTTTCATTACCCTTCTTGTGTTGCAGCTTGGACTAGTTGTCCAGAGAGTGGCCATATTTTCTCTGTCCCTTGCTGTGTGGGTTGGGGCCGCCTTTTCCCTGCTTCGGCTGTGAAGAGTTTGCATATCCAAACTCTCGCCTCTTATGCTTAAATTTCTTCTCGATCTTGAAAACATATCTATAAGTCGTACCCAAGGAGGTAATGTTAAGAAACTCCATTTCTGTTTGAATATATCTATGCAAACAACTGCAGTATTTGAGAACCAAATGTTGCTCAGAGTCTTTGATACCCAATTTGGTGCGCAGGGTATGGAAAGTATTGGCAAAATTTGGTACTGTCTAGTCCCTTTCTTGACGCAGGGTGGTCCATCAGGTGTAGTGGCCCTCGTAGCTTCCAACAACGTAGTATTTTTCTTTAATGGCATCCCGGAAGGAATCCCATGTAGGGGAAACCACAAATATTGTAGATTCCTCTATGGACCTTTGATTAGAGTAAGTATCCCACCAGTCCTTAACATGGGGGATGACCTTGAGAAGTGCAAAAGTAATCTTTTCCCTATCGAAAAAATTGTGGACCGAAAAATACCCTTCGAGCAGATTCAACCATTTATCTACAACATTCGCATCTATCAATCCTTCAAATAATGGAATATCAAAATTTACCTGTACCTTGAAGGGGGTTGCATGGATGCTTGATGAAGATGCTTCTCTTGTGGGTAGTCATCAAAGGATCTACGCAAATTTGTCCATCATTTCGTTCCTTTTTCGTGTGAGGTCTTCCTCGAGCAACATTTTAGAAAGATCTCCTACTCCATCATCTTTCTTTTCATCCCCCATGGGTTGTTTTCGGGCTCGATGCGACTGATCTTGCAATGAATCGATTGGTTTGAGTCCCAACTTCTTGTACCCAGATCTTGTTGGGGACATGCATGAAGAAAAATAAATGAATAGAAAACCGCTCTGATACCACTGATATGGATTTAGGAGCAGAACGAGTTGATTAACAAACTGAATACAATAAGCATAGAGATATGAAGAACAACACAAATATCCAGTGAAAAATATCTTCTATTGAATAAATGAAATAGGTTGAAACTGTAAAACTGCAGAACTGAAACACTTGCTCGAATGTTGGTAGATATCTCTGAGAAGAGATGTGGCTTCTACGCGCATCCGTGAGAAAAATGATTACAATGAGGCTCCATATTCCTTTTTAATATTACTCATGAATTCAAAAACCCTAGACATCCAAAAACCTAACCCTAGGAGATGAAACACAAAAGTTTATGTGGGCCCCTATGGGTAAGTTGGTACCTCAACTTCCTGGGGTTGTAACTTTTGCATACAACCTCCGTTTTAGGCGCGTGATATCCCATTGGAAAGGTCTTTTAGTGAGCTACGCATTACGCCATCAAACTTTGTCTCTGTCTACTTTTTGAATTTGGAGAGTGTTGGAGTTACTTCACACACACCTAGGATTTGTTTTTCCTTGTTTATTAGTCATAATTAGTCATTATCCAGTACCTATACTTTAGGGGAGAATATTCTACCTGGAGAATATTCTCTTTCAGTTGACACTTCAGTTTCACTAATTGAGTTGAGTTTAGATGCTGCATTGGTTTTGTCACCATGCAACATTGGGATCATCACCATGCTAATTCGACCTTGCCTTGGTATCATCACCAGACTGGCGCAATAGCCTTGATTCCCTGAGTTAACTCCTCATTACTCTCTGTTCAGTCAGTTAACTGAAGACTAGTTGACTAGTTAACTTAACTAGTGATCCAGGGGATCAAATTTTGCTCAAAAATTCAAAGTGCTCGGAATCGCTTCAAATCGAACGGGAGCGTAGGCCTCGTCGTTATGAACCCAACGCAACTCGTTTGGGTTCAAACGGACATTGGGAACGAGAGATTGTAATATGACCACATGTTATGCCATATATGCGCGCACGGGATTTGGTTTGTATTTTGGTTTCAACGGTTATGCAAAGGACCTGCCACTTGTCATTTAACCATTGGATTTTGGAAACGGGGCCCATTTTGGCATTTGTGCGTGGTCATATGGGTCATATGACCATAGCCCTGGCGGTTAGGGGCTAGGTGCGTCCGTAACCGTCCTACAGTTTGCACGGTTTACGCGGTTGCGTCCGGTGCTAAGTTTTAACGATTAAATATGTGTGTGGGCTAGGTTGAGCCAAGAAGGGTGCAATTTATAGATGCAGAGACAACAAGTTTGAAGGGGGACTTCGAGGAAGCCTATCTTCTTCAATTTTTGGCCAAACGAGGTGCCGAAAAAGCCCAGCTAGGGGTTTTTGTACGTTCTGGAGCCATTGGAGCCATCTATTTGGAATTTTGAGCATTGTAAAGCACATTTTTGAGCACTTTGAAAAAAAATACAAAAGATCCATTGGAAGCTGGACCAGGAGATGTAGCCCAAGAGAGGGGTGCACTCCTTTATCATTTGCTGTGTTATGTGTTTTCTGTTCACTGTTATTGCTGCTGTTTATATGCATCTTGAATGAGTAAATTCTATTAAAGTTGTGTTGCAAAGTTGATAAATTTTCATTTTAACACATAAATTTAACTTGCAAATAATTTCAAGAATACAAGTCTTCTTCAATTTTAGATCAAGTTGGTATGAGAGCATAGGTTTTTGAAGACTTGATTATTTGCAAGTGTTTTGTTTTCTGATGCTCACAAGGTTGAAACTCACAAGAGGAGAAGGTCAACTTGTAGAGCCAAGTTCTCATCCTTCAAGGAGGA
>ML784192.1:216852-296433 GCA_009831015.1 Picea engelmannii | reverse complement strand
TCCTTATATGCAAATGTATGCAGTTGTTAATGTTGAGAATTTGAAATTGTATGAGCCTCCTTTGATTGATGATCAAGGAGAGCATGTTCAGATTCCTTCTATAGATGATTTTTCCCCATAATATCTTACAGAACTGCATGAAGGCACCATCCTTGACAGGAGAATGTGAACTTCAAAACGAGGAAATGTGGAGTATCTTCGAGTTGGTCTTAAAGGTAGAAATCCAAGAAAAGCCAAGTTGATTGAGGTTGGAAAGGTGAGGGAATTATACCCTCATCTTCAAATAGACTGAAAATAGTCTTTTGGAGGTCCAAAAGCTTTCCAATGGGGAGGTGTGATCCAGGGGATCAAATTTTGCTCAAAAATTCAAAGTGCTCAGAATCACTTCAAATCAAACGGGAGCGTAGGTATCGTCGTTACGAACCCAACGCAACTCGTTTGGGTTCAAACGGACGTCGGGAGCGAGAGATTGTAATATGACCACATGTTATGCCATATATGCGCGTGCACGATTTGGTTTGTATTTTTGTTTCAACGGTTATGAAAATGACCCGCCACTTTTCATTTAACCATTGGATTTTGGAAATAGGGATTATTTTTTGTTTTCGCGTGGTCATATGGGTCATACGACCATAGCCCTGGTGGTTAGGGGCTAGGTGCGCCCGTAACCGTCCTATAGTTTGCACGGTTTGCGCGGTTGCGTCGGGTGCTAAGTTTTAACGCTTAAGTATGTGTGTGGGCTAGGTTGAGCCAAGAAGGGTGCAATTTATAGATGCAGAGACAACAAGTTTGAAGGGGGACTTCGAGGAAGCCTATCTTCTTCAATTTTTGGCCAAACGAGGTGCCGAAAAAGCCCAGCTAGGGGTTTTTGGACGTTCTGGAGCCATTGGAGCCATCTATTTGGAATTTTGAGCACTGTAAAGCACATTTTTGAGCACTTTGAGCAAATAATACAAAAGATCCATTGGAAGCTGGACCAGGAGATGTAGCCCAAGTGAGGGGTGAACTCCTTTATCATTTGCTATGTTATGTGTTTTCTGTTCACTGTTATTGCTGTTGTTTATATGCATCTTGAATGAGTAAATTATATTAAAGTTGTGTTGCAAAGTTGATCCATTTTCATTTTAACACATAAATTTAACTTGCAAATAATTTCAAGAATACAAGTCTTCTTCAATTTTAGATCAACTAGGTGGCAGTTCACTCCTGTAACTGCCTGGGAGACTAGACTAGGTGGCAGTTCACTTCCCTAACTGCTGGTGTGTGTCCAGATCACTCTATACCACCACTATGGTGCATTGGTTCTCCTCCAGTGCACACTCATTAAGCTATACAGAGTATATCATGTTTAAATTATTCATTATTCAAACGATTAATGAGAATTCTTTCATTCTTTCTCTCCTTCTTCTTCTTTTTCCTATTCTCTCTGCAAATGTGTGTATCATTGTTTAGATAGATCTATTATGTTCAAGTTCAACACATTTACATGGTATCAGAGCTGACAGAATGCTAATAAAAAGCTACACCAAAAGTTTTTGCAGGTACAAAAGATTGAAGACAACGAAAAGATGGAATTCCAAAAATAATTCATTCTTACACCTTACAAATATTTTGCATCGAAGGAGAAAATAACCATACATTTCCGAACTAGAGGGTTGTACATGTTAACCTTGAATACAGATACAAAACCGACATCAGCCATAGAAAAATCCAAGTACTTAAATCGCATGGATGAGGCACTTGGAACAATTTGCAGTCTTATTTCTCCCGATCTCCTTTTTCACATATCTTCCTGTAAGACTCCCAATGAAGCCTGGAAAACCTTGGAAGGGATCTTTGGCAAACAGGATGAGATGAAGGGACACATGCTGGAGGTGGAGCTTATCACATTGGATCCAAAAATCTTCGACAATATCCAAGATTTCTTTACAAAATTAAAGGATTTACTGTCGCAACTCAAAGCTTGCGCGGTTGATAAATCGACAGAGGAGAAACAACTGTTTCTCACCATTCTCTCCAATCTTGGTCCTGAATTCTCTATATTTGTATCCACATTCCATATTGTCAGATTTTCCTCTGGAGCCACCTGGAATATGCCTTCTCTTGAGGAATTTATCAAATCCTTGACACAAGAGCAAACTAAGCTCATCAACATGGGAATAATCAAAGGCCCAAGGGTGCATGCACTCACCGTGCATGATGGCAGCCACAAATATCATAAATCTAAAGATAAATATAAACGAAAATCTCATGCACATCCGAAGAAGGAAGGGTACACAAAACCCTTCACCGATGCCTCTGGATCCAAAGGAGAAAAGGGAAGAAAAGGAGAGAAATGCACGTACTGTCACAAAGGATTCCATTCGGAATCCGCATGCATGCATGCAAAAAAAGATATGATGTCTCAAATAATTTATAAAAAAAACCTTGGAGATCGCATCCCTAAGGGTGCCAAGAAGAAGACGCCAGAAGATCCGAATTCCAAGAAAGGAAATTCTAGCCATGCCTTGATTGCTATCAACTCCTCTCATGATGCTTTGATCGTTGATTAAGAAGCATCACATCAAATGGCTGCCTCAAAAGTAGTATATTCTTCTTTGGATGCATGAAAAGGTCCTCCTATTCTGATGGGGGACAACTCTTCTGTCGAAGTCATCGACAAAGGAAGGATTGAACTCACCAATGGAAGCTCCGAGAATGTGCTGCACATTCCCAAGATTTCCGTCAACCTTCTCTCTGTGTATCAAATGAAGAATTTCAACACTGGAAATAAAGTCATATTCACACCAAATTCTGTGGAAATCTACGACAGGCAAACCAACTCCAAGGTTTCTACTAGTGAGGTAAATCATTAGTATAGATTGTATACATTTTCTGAATTCATTGAACCTGATTCTGCTTTACTGCTTACTCATGCTGATGAAAGTAGTAGGATATGTCACGAAAGGTTTGGACATTTGAATTTCAGATACATGCAACAACTTAACAAGCACAAATTGGTTTATGGTCTACCAGACATCCATTTCTCCAAGGGAGTGTGTGAGGGATGTGTTCTCAGGAAACACCCTCAAGATAAATTCAACAAGGGAAAGTCTCAGAGAGCTTCCACACCTTTAGATCTGATCCACAGTGATTTTATGGGTCCTTTTCCGCATCCATTGATCAACAAAGCGAGGTTTTTTCTCATTTTTGTTGATGATTTCTCATGTTTTACTTGGATCTACTTTCTCAGGCAAAAATCTGAGGTCTTTCAACACCTCAAAGATTTCAAAGCCCTTGTTGAGACATAGTCCGGAAAGAAGATCAAAATCCTTTGAACTGATAATGGGGGAGAGTATGTAAATCATGAGATACATAATCTTTTCCATGAGCCAGGGATTCAGTTTCAGCACACAGTTCCCTATACTCCACAACAAAATGGAGTTGTTGAGCGCAAAAACAGATCTCTAAAGGAGATGGCATATTGCATGTTACATGCAAAGTCTCTACCATAGAGACTATGGGCCGAAGCACTTAATTGTGCAACATCCATCCAAAAAATATCTCCCTATATATCTGTCAAGGATAAGATCCCCTATGAGGCTTGGAGAGACCTCAAACTGGAAGTGACCCAATTTCACATTTTCGGTTCACATGCATGGGCCCAGATTCCCTCTGAAAAGAGGAAGGCACTTGATCCACAGAGAACTGAGTACATTTTTGTTGGATACCCCGATGGTGTGAAGGGATATCGACTTATTGTTCTTTCCTTGGAAAGACTCATCATTGAGCATAGTGTCCAATTCAAGGAAAATGTCTTGCATGTACCTCAACAGCCGCATGTAGACACCTTCACTCTTCCACCTATCCGAGATGATGAGCATGCACATGCTTACTCTTCTTCAAATGTGAGTTTTGATTCAGAGGAATTAGATGATTCATATTCAGAGTCAGTATAGTTAGATGCAAAGTCAGAGCATCCAGATGTAGTTGCAGAGCCATAGCAGAGGCCCAAGTGGGCATAGACTACTCTTCAGGATGCAGGGGATCTCATTGGTGATCCAACCGATACTAGGAGGACTCAATCTGATTTCGAGGAGCCTCTTGTTGCACTCACTACCACTGAACCATTTCCCCCCAGGCATCTTTTCTTGGTTTAGTCTTCATATCCACAGTATTATGGCGAGGCTATTAGAAATCCCTTTTGGGAATCTTCCATGCAAGAGGAGTACAACTCCCTCCTCAAGAACCAGACTTGGGATCCGGTTCCCCTTCCTTCTGGGAGGAAAGTTGCCAAATGTAGATGGGTCTACAGGACCAAGAGCGCAACAGATGGATAGATCAATAGATATAAAGCCAGGCTTGTTGCCAAAGTCTTTCAACAGGTTCATGGTATTGACTATGATGAGACCTTCGCTCCAGTAGCGAAGATGGATTCCATATGTTTGGCACTTTCCATTGTGGCAACCAAGGGATGGGAAATCCATCAGATGGACGTGAAGAATTCATTTCTTCATGGTGATCTCTCTGAGGAGATCTACATGGAGCAGCCCCAGGGATTTATGCATGACTCATCTTTGGTCTGTCGACTGAAGAAGTCACTTTATGGCCGCAAGCAGGCTCCGAGGGCATGGTATGCCAATATGGACTCATACCTATTGTCATAGAACTTTGTACATTGTAAATCAGACTCGAATGTCTACATGCTCAGGACGACTGATTCACTTCTACTTTTAGTTCTGTATGTCGATGATTTGTTGATCACCCGGTGCTTGACTTCAACGATTTCTGTAGTCAAGAGGATTATACATGACGAGTTTTTGATGACGGACATGGGTCTGCTACACTTCTTCCTTGGACTCGATATCAGTCAAGATGCATCAAGCATCAAACTATCTCAGGCCAAGTATGCACAAGATCTCCTTGAGAGATTTCACATGACAGACTACAAGTCTGCTCCGACTCCTTTCCTATTAGGAGTCAAACTTGAGGATGGCGGGGAGACTCCACTGGTTGAAAACACACTGTACAAACAACTAGTGGGGAGCTTGTTGTATCTCACACACTCCAGACCACACCTCACATATATAGTTGGCACAGTTTCCAGGTTCATGCAGGAGCCACATGAGCTACATTGGAAAGCTGTAAAGCGTATCCTTTGATACGTTTAGGGCACCATCACCTTTGGGATTCATTATGAAACATACTATACATTACATCTCATCGGGTTTACTGATTCCGACTGGGTTGGTGATAACACTAATCACAAGTCCACATATAGTTACTCACTCAGTCTTGGTTCCGGGCCTATCTGTTGGTCGAGAAAGAAGCAAGTTTCCATTGCTCTTTCTTCAGCTGAGGCAGAGTACTGAGGGGTAGTCAACATAACCATTCAGGCTATGTGGCTACAACATTTTCTCACTGAGTTGGGAATTCAGTTTCATCAGTCGATCGTCATCTGGTGTGAAAGCCAAAGCACTTTGAAGTTCTGTAGAGATCCAATTCAGAGGCATCAGACAAAGCACATCGAGATCCACATGCACTACATCTGGGACTTAGTACACGAGGGGATCATCGACTTACAATTATGTCCTTCAGCAGAAAAAATGACAGACATCTTCACCAAGACCTTCACTGAGCATAAGTTCCATTCTTTACAAAGTCGTCTTGGAGTGAAGGACACAATTGCCTAGCAACTGTAGTTCTTCTTTTTACATACATTGTACCTTGAGGGGTTTTTTTTCCCATGAGGATTTCCCTCTTTCCTCACTTTATTTTCAATGTATCTTTTGTATTTGGGTACCTAACATGGGCTTGTTGTCGGGACCCATTCTTTATTTTCACCATAGTGATGTTTAGGGGGGGTGTTGGAGTTACTTCACACACACCTAGGATTTATTTTTCCCAAGGTTTTTGCTTGTTTATTAGTCATAATTAGTCATTATCCAGTCTCCTATATTTTAGGGGATAATATTCCACCTGGAGAATATTCTCTTTCAGTTGACACTTCAGTTTGACTAGTTGAGTTGAGTTTAGATGCTGCATTGGTTTTGTCACCATGCAACATTCGGATCATCACCATGTGAATTCAACCTTGCCTTTGTTATCGGGCTAATTGTTAAGTGTAGACACAAATCAATCCCCCTAGCTTCACTACGAAACTAGAACAAAACAAGACAGTACGCTACTCTTTCCTTAGATTTCAATTATCAAATGAGAAATGGATCTAGAACATACCTTTTAAATATCAAAGATCCGACTTCACCAATGCAATCCAAGCTCCTTCGTAAGGCTTATGGAGAAATATCTACAAAGAAACACAAGCCAACGAAGACAAGAACAACATAGTCTATTTGATATGAAACTATGTACGTGATCAAGGAATCATACAACATGAACAAATAACATTCATATAGGAAAGAAAATTATATCTGTATTAAAGAATATGGAAGAAAGATACAACCAAATGCCTTGATGTTGTCAGGTTCCTTCCAATAGTTCCTTGCTTCCCACACATTTCTAATCCACAAATTCTAAGACTGTAGATTTAATGTCTACTCACAATCTATATTGACAAAACAAAGCTCAAAGCCAATATACAAACTCCAAATAATTCAAGCTACAAAACCCAAGCTCAATCCAACTAATCCCAAGCCAAGCTAACTTTCTCCATGAGAGATTCTCTCCTTTTATAATCTTAAGAGGATAAGGTGAGGAGGTTAGGATGATCCCACTAAATAATGAAAGCGAGTAAGATCCAAACCATTCGTAGGCCACCTCACCATAGAATCTTCTCATTCTAGAAGCATTGAGAAGATGCTCATTTTTCCCACATACAAAAATCACCACACCCTAGCTATAGTGTAGCTTGTGGAAATGCCACAGTCTAGCTTTAGAGAAGGGTGTGGAAGTCGGGCAACGCCGCACCCTGTGTATAGTGCATCCTGTGACGATATTCCTTAGTAGGGTTTTTACAAAGGAAAATACAACTTCTTCTCTTAGGAAACATTCTTCTCCCTTCTTTCTTCAAGAATTCAGGCCACTGACCCCTCTGTAGGAAACAAATAGGTTTACATCACTGATGGTCATAAGGATGAAGAAAATAATGTGTACCGGAGAACCCCCCAAAGTATGAAGTTAGAACATAGTGATAGCTGAAATACTTTGTCGAGTGTGTGTAGGGAACAAGGAACAGTCGGCCGGAAACCTGCAAATAAAAAAGGAAATACAGTACAATAATATATCATCACTGAGGTAGGCATTCCAATACTCAGAATACAAATGAATCAAAGCATAAATGTCGACATGCAAAGATCCATGTCAAGTAATACAGGTCATGGCCACCAAACATACATTGTGGATCCATGCCATTATGACTCAAATATGAACATAGCCACCAAAAATACAATGTGGATATATGTGTTAAAGACTCAAATTTGAACATAGACACAAGACATACAATGTGGATCTATGCAACAATTAAAACTGAATATACTCCAATGCAACCTGAATCTATCATAAAAGATCCAGGGTCTTCATCTCCATCACTCTATAGTATGAATCTAACCATGCGAATACATGTGCTGAAGTCAAACATGGTAGAAACCACTTGATTACCGACCATTGATGAAAACCATTAACAAGTGAGAGGGAAATCACCATTGATGTCAATGACTCCCATGGTACCTTAGTAAAATCCAAGGAATGCGAATAAATGAGCTGAAGTCGAGCACTCAATAGAATCTCTCAATCATGGGTCAATAATGAAAACCCATTGTCGAAAGTGAGGAAACCTGCCATTGAGGCATGCAAGTTCCAAGGCATCAATTAATTTCTATGTCTAATTCCTGGATAATGAGTTGAAGTCGACATGAAAAGACTCATCACAGGAAGGATTTAATGTATCCTCCATCAATGACACAAAATGGGTAAAACGATTTGAGGTAGATCAGAATAACAAGTGATTCAGGAATGACTCAGGGATGTCGACGCAATAGAAGGCTTAAGGACTGCAGAAATGGCCGACGCAATAGAAGACTTTCCAGGTTGAACTTCTCTTTAAACATATTGATGACATGACAATTGTCTTGGAAACACTAACTCAACAACAGGGATCACACTCCGATTTGTAATCTTATAAAGGATTATGATCAAGAGACAAGTGGATTTTCCAACCTAGACACAAGGCAAGTGAAAGGGTGTCATGTTCAAAAGCGACTCTTCCATAGAATACAGGTTTAGATACATTTCTTTCCCAATTTCCCCCCACCATTTATGGCGAGTACCTCTTTATTTTACACAAGCTTGAAGAGGATAACATATGCTTTAATTGTAAGCTCATCCTTCGGATGAGTCCTTCAGAGTATGTTTAACAAACCGTAGGAAGGAGTGGTTTGGTTCCATATGGGTCTTTCAATGCTTGTTTAATGAGTCCAAAGAAAGAAAACTCACCGGTTTTTCATGTTTAGAGAGTCTGAAAAACACTTAAAGAAAACTCCAAAATGTCCTTTTTCGTAAAGTAGTATGATGAGACTGAAAAAGAGATAAACTACTGCTCGACAGATGTTTTCTTTAAATACTTTTATGAGCGTGAAAATAACAAGGTCGCTCGACAATATTTTCATGTTTAGAGAGTTTGAAAAGAGCTTAAAGGGAACTCCAGAGGGTTCCTTTTTCATATAACCTTTACGAGTCCGAAAAATTGATAAAATTTTACTCGGTTACATTCTCATTGATTTACGAGCACGAGAAAGAAAAAAGACTAAGCTTGGTAACTTATTCTCATGTAATTACGAGCATGAGAAAGAACAAAGACTAAGCTCGAGATTGTTTTCATTTTTACGCAAGCTTTAAAACAAAACAAATTATGCTTGGGATAGATTTTATTTTTACACAAGCTTAAAACTAGCCAAAACTATGCTTGAACCTGGTTTCATTTTTACACAAGCTTGAACCAAAGGAAACTATGCTTGGACCTTGTTTCACTTTTACACAAGCTTGAACCAAAAGAAACTATGCTTGAGGTAGGTGGTTTCATTTTTACACAAGCTTGAACCATAGAAAACTATGCTTGGACTTCCCAATGTATAACACATGGATGGTTGGTACTTAGCCCCCATCTTAAGAAACTAGCGGCTTTAACTTCAGCATGAAGTCTAGAGCCTGTAAGCAAATGCCCCCGAAGCTTCGTTTCGTCCAATTGCAAAGGTGATTGAAATGAAGCTTCAAATAGTAGACGAAAGACTTGACTCAAACAGAGAGGGGGAAAAACTATTTTAGTTTTTAATGAGCTTGACACAGGAATAGAAACTATGCTCGAGAATCCAGGTTCAATCCCTAGATCTATGTTTCACTTTTTAATGAGCTTGACACAAAAACAGGAACTATGCTCGCAACTGGTTTCATTTTTTAACAAGCTTGAAATCAAAAAACCATGCTCAAAGCTTGTTTGATTTTTTAGTGAGCTTGAAATCTAAAAACCATGCTCAACGCTAGTTTTTCGATCATGGCTTCCAAGAGGATAAAGCTTTGGAAGGACACCATGTCAAGGGACAAAACTCAGTCATGGCCTCCAAGATATCTTCACTCAATGGAGGAAACACACTTGGGAAGGAACACATGTTGAGGGCTCCAATAGCCCTATCGAAGAGATTACCATGTCAACTACCATATCTAAGTCAAAAGAGATTGAGCTTACAGTGAGAGGCTCATCTTCATCGACAGTTGAAGGCATGGGAGACAACGCCACTCAATTGACTTGTGGTGGGGGCGATATCATCTGCATATAAGAATCTTTTAGGGAGTTCATTGAGTTGATGGTCAATTTAGGGCCAACAAACGAAAGTTGATTAATAGTCACGATTCTTCCATCGTGCGTGAAATATATCACACGAAAAAGAGTGGACACGATAGCTTTCATGGCATAGAAATAATCTCGCCCAAGGAGTAAATCAAAATCCAAGGGGTTTTGGAATACCATGACATCAAGAAAGACAATTTTCCCTCCCAAAGTTACGGGAAACTGAGGAAGGATCCCTAAAGGGTGACTGGTTCTTTTGTTAAAAGAAAACAGAGTCTAGGTAACCGACACAAGCTGAGGATAACCCAAAGCTTGCTAAGCAAGAGAGGACAAAATACTAACGGATGAACATTCGTCTATCAACGTATGAGGAATGTCTCGAACACAAACTTGTACTATAATCTTGAAAGGAATGTGAGAGGGAATACAAGGTCCAATTAGCACACCCCAATTAAAAAGGATGGCCTCATTACATGGAGGGGGTTCCACGGAAGAAGGAGGAATGCTCCCTAGAACAGTAGAATTTGAATCAACGAGAAAAACGTGGGTAGTATCGGGTTTACTCTCGAGCGGGAGAGTAGGATCTGTTATCTCCTAAAATAAACTAGTTAATTCATTAAGTTTTAGGAGTGATAGCATAGTCATGAATAAATTTCATTATTAAATTTTTAGGGCTCATTTAATGAGTTCCATCTTGTAAATAAAGTTTGAAAAACATTTGATTTGTTTTTTCCTTCAAAAAAATCAAAACTCAGGTTTCGGTGGCTAATGCTTTTTTCAAAAGGGCTTTCCTTAGCTTTCGGTGGCTTAAATGCGAAATTCGGGGCTATTTTAGCCACTGAAAGTGCGGAAAAGTCTGTTTTTACTATGCTGAGCCATCATCTTCAAATGATGATTCTGAGTGAAGGAAGAATCATTTTGAGAAACAGGCAGAGGTTTTTGTTTCTAACATGTCAAATAACAATAACCTCTCTCATGTTTTCTACAGGTGTCATATATTTGGAGAATTGAATTCATCTCTGAGCCCTAATTTTCGGAACTTAGAATTTCCCTGTTTGACACATGTTTTTGAAAAGCCAATCTCGGGAAAATGAAAATGAATCTCAAAGAACAGAGAGGTTTTTTCTCAAAAAAAAACAACCTAAAAAAGCCTCTTCCAGTTTGTACCCATCTATTTGTATTGATATATATAGGTCAATATTAAAGCAACATATTTCTGTCTTTTCCTAGCCACCAAAAGCACAGAACAGGGCAACAATCTACTATTTTTGCACAGATCCGAGTTTCCTTGATCCGAATGCCATGAGGACAGTTTCTAATGATAGATAATAATTAATGGCATCATTATTGGGTTTCTGTTCAAGTTTTAAAAGGTGCCAACAAGAGGAGAAGATTGAGTTTGCTACCTTATTGTGGAAAAAAACTGTCTTTTTGGCAAAGATGACAAATTCGAATTAGCTATCAGCCTATGGAGATCTAATACAGCTGTTGAAGACTTTGAATGCCAGCAAGACTATTAGGATAATATATTGACCAAGTAAATAAGATCTTTTCCTATTTTCTTGAATCTGTTTTGAATGTCTATTTTGAGTAAATTTGATCCAGTTTTCCAAGAGATGGAAACTGTTTGTAAAGGCTATAAAGCCAAGAACATTTGATGAACACGGGATTCGAATTTGAGTTCTTCTATGCTGCTACTGTAATAGATACCTTTTATTAATATATGAAACTTGCAAGCTTCTTTCATTGGTGTTATGAGGCCTCTTCTTTATTTTTTGTTTTTACTTATGAGTTGAATGAAATTCTCTGTCTATGCTTATTTAATCCATAGGTGATTTTCATCTCACCATCTGATTGTTAAGAAAAGGATCATAAGTGGTTATGCTAGTTTCTAGACCCATCATGCTTATTGTTTTATATATGTGTGATCTGGTTAAGTGATTAGTTTCTGTTCTATTTGATACACAACCTGTCTGATTGCATCTCTTGAGAGCCTTGTATTGTTTGATATCCCTAGACAGTCTTGAATACACAGTCCAATTAGTTAGATATTCATCTTGATCCAACCCCACACCCATTATTGAGTGAATCATTACAAGAACAGTTAAGTTACCATGCATCTCTGAGATACAACCCAGGCGAGTTTCCTTGAGTGATAACAAATTAGCGTCGTTGCCGAGGAGAGGAGATTGAAACTCAGCTTCCTTGGGACATGACATAGATCCAACTTTGATGATAGATAAAGCCTGGACATTTTATTGGTTGAAATTTTCTATCTAGCGACTCCATTGAAGAACTGTGGTGCCAAGAAAGGCTCATACTAGAGAAAAATCAAGAGAGGCCACCAACAACACCTGTTGCAGATCCAGAGAGGATCATCAGAAGAGGAAGAGTTCTACAAAGGAAAAATTCGATAGCAACAAGGATATCTAGATCATGTATCTCAAGAGGTACTTCTTCGTTATCTGTACTTAGAACACCTTCCATTAAGTCTACTTCTGTTGCATATTCTTCTTCTCAGAAAATTGTAGTTCAATCATAAAATTTGAAAGGTGATAAGCCTTCCACAAATTTTGTTGTCATAAATCCTTTTCCTGAGATTTTTTTTGTACATAATATAGGGAAGGAGGTTGTACAATCTACCCTGGAAGAGGAATTCTCCTATTCTCTGAACTCTTTGCAAACTGAACCAAAAAAATTCTACTCTTATATCCATATCATTTTTCCTGTAGTAGAGTCTGTCCTCCAAGACTTTTTTGTAAAAGGAGAAGAAATCTAGCCCTGTTGCTAGGATAGTTTTACAAAGCCTCCTATTTCCTTGATCCATTTGAGTTTAATAAGACTCCACTGGTGAAGATTCGGTTGACAAAAGATGAAGAGGCTGAATTTTAGATACAGGTATCAGTTCATTAGTTTGATTCATGAACTGTTGTATTTATTTGTCAACTGTTTCATGCTTTTCCCTTTGCATGTAAAGATAATCATTTTCTGTTTTGTATATTCAGAAAATCATCATCCTTCTTGTATATATCCGTCTTTAGAAGAAGAAGATCTACATACTTCTCATATTGTAGATGTTGATTCAATACCTATACCTCAGCCTGTTCATAAAGACGATCATTGTATTCGAATCTCCCTTGAATTTGATCAGCCATGTAACCATACAGAGGTCAGAACTAATTCAAACTCTGTCCATAACTCAACACCTTGTGACATTACTATTGAACCTCGTCATCAACATGTTAGCTCTCATAAGAAACCTACTTCTTTTCAAATTAAGATCAGGATGAAGATGTTAAAACCCTTAAGGCTGCCCTATCTCCTTAATCCTTACCCTCTTGACTATTATGGATATCTTCCTCGGTTTTCTGGAGAGAATCAAGATTCAACTGTAAAGCACTTGGAATCCTTTGAAGATTTTGTTGATCATTTTCAGATTGTTCATGAAGATGTGATCATGAGATTTTTCTCCAAGTCTTTGATCAGAGATGCTGCAACATGGTTTAAAGGTATGAGAGATGATTCTATTGGCTCTTGGATCAAGTTATCAAATGCCTTTTTGAAGCATTGGGGTGAGAACAAATCTTTTGATTTGTATCTCGCTGACTTTTATGCTTTGAAGAGAGAGGAAAATGAAGCTTTGTATATTTTCAATCGAAGGTTTTCAGTAGCTATCATGACATGCCTTTGGAGATCCGGCCTATAGAGACAACTGCCATGATATATTATGTTATGAGTTTGCATTCAGAACTTTCCCTTCTTCTTCTAGAAAGAAGGTCTTGATATCTAAGGAGTTTGTTTGAAGATGCTCAAGAGGTGGAGGAGAACATTCATGCTTCCAGAAGTATCCGAGAGCAGGTTGAATTTGAAGACCTGTATGCATAAGGGCAAAAAGTCTGTCAGTACAGTTCAAATTCAGAGCAAGAAAGCAGTGAGTATGAAACAAATATGGAACAATAGCCCGAATGCGAGTATATTTCAGATTCAGAATCAGATTCTTCAGTATATGCAGAGTATTCTAGAGACATGAATACATGTGAAGTTTATGATCAGTTTGTAAATCAGGAAGAGCCTATGATAACTAATTATTTCATAGGAAATTATATGTTTTTAGATGATTCTGATCCATATGATGTAAACCCTGTTTCGTTATCATCTTGTGAACATTATTTTGATGAGGAAATTGTAGTTTTTGATGATCACAAGTTGATCTCAAAAGGACAAGAAGATGATCAGTCTTCCTGTAGAGGAACAGTTATGGCTGAGCAAGAGGCTGCCATATATGTGCAGCTGTTTCCCGAGGAGCAACATGTTTCTTATCTTCTTTTCAAGGATCTAGTGGCAACATTCATGGAGTTATACTTTTCATAAATCTTGAAAGTTTCAGATTTCTTTAGCTTGCCAGTGTTTTTGGGTAAGTATGGTTTCCTGAAATACTTCTTATCACTATTGTTTCATGTCAAACATTATTTGTTGATCAGTGATAAAGATGAGATTTCTTCAGTATTAAAATTACTTGGATGGCTGTTATGGAAATCAGCCTTTACCTAACCCGAATGCAGATCCGGTTAGAGTAGAAGTAGGGGAATAAGCTCGTTTTATGAGAAAGTAGTCATTTTCAATTGATTGATTTCATGAATAAGCAGAGCAGGCTACAGACCGACTACAGGTTCACAAAAGATCAGTGGTAAAGGCTAGATGACTCCATGCACAATGTTAAAGGCACAAGGTCTGCTAGGTTCTTGAAACCTCACAAGGACGTTTCTTCCCCAATAGGAGCCAGATGTTATCTCCTAAAATAAACCAGTCAATTCATTAAGTTTTAGGAGTGATAGCATAGTCTTGAATAAATTTCATTATTAAATTTTTAGGGATCATTTTAATGTGTTCCAACTTGTAAATAAAGTTTGAAAAACATTTGATTTGTTTTTTCCTTCAAAAAATCAAAACTCAGGTTTTAGTGGCTAATTCCTTTTTCAAAATGGCTTCTAAGCCACCGAAATCCTTAGCTTTCAGTGGCTTAAACGCGAAATTCGGGGCTATTTTAGCCACTGAAAGTGCATAAAAGTCTGTTTTTACTATGGTGAGTCATCATTTTCAAATGATGATTCTGAGCAACTGGAGAATCATTTTGAGAAATAGGTGGAATTGTTTGTTTCTAACATGTCAAAGAAAAATAACGTCTCTCATTTTTCCTACAGGTGTCATATATTGGGAGAACCGAATTCATCCGTGAGCCGTAATTTTCGGATCTCAAAATTTCCCTATTTGACACATGTTTTTGAAAAGCCGATCTCGGGAAAATGAAAACGAATCTCAAAGAATGGAGAGAGGTTTTTTCTCAAAACAAAAAAATATACAAAATCCTCTTCCAGTTTGTACCCAGCTATTTTTATTTGAGAGATATAGGTAAATATTAAAGCAACACATTTCTGTCTTTTCCTATCCACCAAAAGCACAGAATAGGGCAGCAAGCTACTATTTTTGCACAGATTCGAGTTTCCTTGATACGAATGCCATGAGGATGGTTTCTAATGATAGATAATAATTAATGGCATCATTATTGGGTTTCTGTTCGAGTTTTAAAAGGTGCCAACAAGAGGAGAAGATTGAGTTTACTACCTTATTGTGGCAAAAAACTGTCTTTTTGGCAAATATGACAAATTCGAATTAGCTATCAGCCTATGGAGATCTACTACAGCTGTTGAAGACTTTGAATTCCAGCAAGACTATTAGGATAATATATTGACCAAGTAAATAGGATCTTTTCCTATTTTCTTGAATATGTTTTGAATGTTTATTTTGAGTAAATTTGATCCAATTTTCCAGTAGCTGGAAACTGTTTGTAAAGGCTATAAAGCCAAGAACATTTGATGAACACGGGGTTTGACTTTGAGTTCTTCTATGCTGCTACTGTAATAGAGACTTTTTCTTAATATATGAAACTTGCAAGCTTCTTTCATTGGTGTTATGAGGCCTCTTCTTTCTTATTTGTTTTTACTTATGAGTTGAATGTAATTCTCTGTCTATGCTGATTTAATCCATAGGTGACTAACATCTCACCATCTGATTGATAAGAAAAGGATCATAAGTGGTTATGCTAGTTTCTAGACCCATCATGTTTATTGTTTTATATATGTGTGATCTGGTTAAGTGATTAGTTTCTGTTCTATTTGATACAGAACTTGTCTGATTGCATCTCTTGAGACCCTTGTATTGTTTGAGATCCCTAGACAGTCTTGAATACACATGTTGGAAAATGTTTAATAGGCAGCGTATGCTTGTCATTGATGGAAAGTACAACAATGAAGATGGCATGAGTACATGAAGAATGTAACAGATAGGCATCATAAGTATTTTAGGAAGACGCTACAGAGAAAGCTTGATAAGTTTAGAAGAGATAGTGCAGAGGATTGTTGGCAGGTTTAACAAGCAAAGTGTGCTTGTCATTGATGGCAGGATCAGAGTGTGCATCGATGGAAAAACAAGAACAAAGTAAGCTCAGGAGGAATTAGCGTAGAGTCGAATGCAGTGCGTAGGTGTGCAATGAGGGATGAGATTAACTCATTGCTAAAGCTAAAGAGAGATAGCGTACTCATGATCACAGGTGGATCAAAGTTCGAGGCCTTTGACACTTAGAAATTCTTCTATGTAAGAAGGATGCGTAAGCTCGGGTGGAGAAGCGACATTGATCGTTGGATCCCATTCACAATTCTCGATGACCGTTACAATCCAGACAGGAGGAGTACAAATATGGAGGACAAATATTAGGCGTCAGATCTAAGCGTAAGATCCGACCATCGTTGGATCAAGAAGAACCTGCACGTTCTTTAAAGTGCAAGGAGTAGCGGGCTCACAAAATCCCGAAAGAAGGAGGACCGTCCATCTTCAGGCAGGACACATGGACATAGATCAACATTTCACTGACTGGAAATTCAAAGTTTAGAAATGCTCCAACCTCTCACCTCTCGAAATCGCGATATGCGAAATCGCTAAATCATCTCAGCCGCCAGATCAAGGTGGTGATCTGGACCATCAATCCTACTCCATTTCGGAGTTTCGTGGATCGGGAGTTGGAGATGTAAAAGAACATTCACCACAACAATGACGAAATCGTGATATGCGAAATCGCGATTTAATCATAGCCGTTAGATCAAGTGTTGATCAGAACCATTGATCCCATGCTATTTTGGGGTTTTGCGAATCACAACTTGGAGAGGCAAGAAACAATACCACAGGAATGCCGAAATCACGAAATGTGAAATAGCGATAAGATCTGGACTGTCAGATCACCAAGGGTTTTGGACCATTGATCTAAGCTCCACCTTGGAGCTTTGCCTATCGTGACTTGGAGTGATGAGAACCTCCATCAAAAGAATCGCGAGATGCGAACTCACGATAAGATCTGGACCGTCAGATCCCCAAGGGTTCTGGACCGTTGATCTAAGCTCCATCTCGGAGCTTCGCCTATCGCGAATTGGGGTGACAAGAACCTCCATCTAAGGAACCGCGAGATGCGAATTCATGAAGAGATTTGGACCGTCAATACACCAAGATTCTGGACCATTGATCCAACTCCAGCTAGGAGCTTCGCCTATCGCGACTTGGAGAGATGAGAACCTCCATCTAAGGAACAACGAGATGCGAGATCGCGATAAGATCTGGACCGTCGTATCTATGGAGATTTCAACCATCGATCAGACTCAATGAAGTTGCGAAATATGAAGCGCCTTTTTGGCACAGCCTATGGTCACCACCGGTGGTCACGAGAAGGGAAGGATTTAGTTCAGATAAGATCCATTTAGAGGTTTTGGGGATCGCAACTTGGAGAGTCGAGATGCCTCATCTCTAGATTCATGAAATTCGAATTCACAAAAAGCACTTTATGCATAAGCACTTGGTCATGGCCTTGGTCATATTGAGGAAGGAGCTAGCGCAGAAAAGCTCCGTTTCGGAGTTTCGGAACTCGCAACCTGAAGAGTCAAGCTGCCTCATCGTATAATATCCAAATTGTGAAAGTGAGAAACACATAAATCACGACAATATTCTTCAGAGCTAATCCAACGATGCAGATGAAACTGAAGGAGATCGGAGGGCTACTATTGCACGTCATAGTGTAACTTCCAGAAACCACTGATGGCTTCTGCCAGAGGACTCAAAGACACTTCGGGGTGATTGACAGAGGATATGAAGAGTCTCTGGGAATCTTCAGGAGGGATGAAGATGCTCGTGGAGGCGATTGACAGCTGAATGAGCATTGAAGCCTGTAACTGGAACAAAGAAGGTGATCTCGACTGTCATAGAGAAGATGAAGAGTCTCAACTGCCAGAGAGGCTGAGGAATCTCAGCATAACATACAATGATGCTAGATGAGTGGAAAAATGGCCAGAGAAGGTGAAGAGTCACGATGATGATCAGATAGAGCACTCGAGTTGTGGAGGATATCGACGCAGTGTGAGTATGCAGAGGTATTGCGTGCATTGCATGCACAAGGTGCACAAAAGCTACAAATACATAGTACAGAGAAGAGATACGGTTGCTGTTGCTGTTGGAGTTGTTGTGGTTGTTTTTGTTGAAGGTGATTCATGTGTGAAGAAGGAGGAGAGTGCAGTAGCTGAATTGAACAGAAGAGGAACTGTGCAGTGAATGGAGATGGTGCACAGAGCATAAAAAGTAGAAGAACAGACAATGCAAGTCATTTGTGTAGGAAAGAAGTGAGGCAGATAGAGCAACAAAATGTAGCAGAACAATGATGAGTTTGGTAAGCCATTGTTGAACGTTATATCACTGTAATAAGTTTCAGTAGCAAAGATTCATATTTCAGGGTGGTAGGGAGGTGCTAGGGAGGACTGTTGTCCTTAGAGGTTCAAGTGGGTTCTTGAACACATGGAGTTGTAGCTTCCTTCTAGTTGGTGCTAGAGAAACCAGGGAGTTGGTTCTTCCTTCTAGTTGGTGCTAGAGAAACCAGGGAGTTGGTGCTTCCTGCTGGTGGGTGCTAGAGAAAACAAAGAGTTGGTGCTCTCAACAAGTAGCATCTTGCAAAACTGAGGTTGTAGCCTCATTATGAGTTGGTTCTCATATGTATGATAATGTAAAGAATGTAACTATTACTTATCATATAAAGAAAAGAGGTTTTTACCCTGTATGGGTTTCCTTGGGAAATATATGTTTCTGTGTTTCTCATATATGTGACTGATGCTGAATGTGCCATTGTTTATTTCCCTGCATTATTGTTTTCATCATTCAGTGTTTCTGTAAAGATTTTAAAAGAAGCATAATTGTTTAAGCACGGGGACAACTGATTCACCCCCCCCTCTCAGTTGTCCAACAATTGGTATCAAAGCCGACCCCTTTTTATCTAAGGGTAGATCCTAGAGCTTAAACATGACAAGCCATGAAGGGACTTCAGTCACTAGGCCTCCTCTATTTGATGGAACAAATTTTTCCTTCTGGAAGGTTAGAATGATAACATACCTAATGGCCTTAGGAGCTGATGTATGGGATGTAGTAGAGACTGGATACATAAATCTTGTTGTGCTAGATTCCAAGGATGATAATTTAGAATTTAGCTTTAATGCTAAGGGAATGAATGCTATCTTGAATGGACTTGCAGAAGCCGAGTTTGTGAAGGTTATGCATCTTCAAACTGCTAAAGAAATGTGGGACAAACTCATTAACAATTATGAAGGTAATGAGATGGTGAAAGATGCCAAGCTTCAAACCTACATAGTACAGTTTGAAAAGCTATAGATGAAAGAAAATGAAACCATTGGGAAGTATTTTCTGAGAGTTGAAGAACTAGTAAATACAATGAAAGCACTTGGTGAAAAAATTGAGGAACCCTCTTTAGTTCAGAAAATTTTGAGATCTCTGCCAGATAGGTTCAACCCAGAGGTCTCAGCTATAGAAGAACTTAATGATATAAAGACTTTGTCTTTTGATCAACTTCTAGGAACGTTGACTGCATATGAAATGAGGATAGTTACAGATAAAACCACCTCTAGAGAAGCATCATTTAAAGCAAGTAAGAATGAGGATTGTGAGCCTGATGAAATTGAAGCAAAAATCGTGAGAAGATTAAAGAAAGGATCAGGAAAGTACCAAGGTAAGCTTCCCTTCAAATCTTTCAACTGTGGTAAGATAGGTCATTTTGCAAATAAATTTCCACACAAGAAACATGATCAAAACTCCAAAGATGAAGAGAAGCACAAATCAAGAAGATTTGATAAGAAGAAGAGTTTATGTGTAAACAATGATGACTCCTCAGAAGACATCGATAGTGATTCCTCATGTGAAGATAAAGTAAATGACTTCATGCTTATGGCCAAAGAGGATTATGATAATGAAAGAACAAGCAGTGAAGATAATGATGAAGAAACTGTGGTTGATATGGAAGGAGAACTGATCAATGTGCTGGAAGAGATTGACAGACTAAGAATCAAGAGCAGAAAGCAAAAACAATTGCTGATACAGTTTGAGAAAGACAGTAAACAACCTGATGAAGACTTTACCCTACTGAAAGTGGAATTAGAAGAGGCAAGGAAAATCGAGGATATTCTAAAACATCAGCTATTAGAAAAGAGGGCAAGATATGAAGCCATGGAGGAAGAAGTAGTGAAAACTAGGAAAGAGATGGAGAAGTTTCAAACCTTGTATCATCAGAATCTGTCTAGTATCAAAGCCTCAGAAAAATTAACCACCATTCTGAATCAACAAATAAATCCAAAGCTGAAAACTGGTTTTGGGTTTGAAGAGGGATCAAGTAGTGGTCAACCAAGGAACAAAGAACCCATCAAGTTTGTTAAATCTACAACCAATGCCAACCACAAACCTTCAGAAACAAAGTAAGACAATTAGCCGCCCAGGACAAGTAAAGAAAGAGGTGCCATGAATGAATATGTAGAACAAAGAAATAATGTACTCCCTGCTGAAGGACATCATCAACATGGAAGCAATCGATTTTCTCAAAGAAGACAATCATTTTCCAGGTACAAAGAATTTTTCATTTGTGAGAAAGAAAAACAGGTATGAGAGTGGGTGTAGTTGTTTTCTCTTGTGATTGAATATGGAGATAAAATACCTGGATTGAATGCATCATGGAAGAAAAATGAAATTGCAGTAATAGAGATCGATGAGATTCAATGGGGATATCCAAGGGCCACTTAAAAAGTACAAGCTACAATTGCACAGTGTTCAAGTAGGACAACGACATTCACAACAACAACATTCTAATGTACAAAATGATATACATGACATCCTGTAGAGATAACAAGAGGAAAGACCTTGTCAAGGAAAGTTAACCTTTAGGAACAAAAAGGGAAATGAGTCAGAAGCAGAGAGATAATAGTGACAGGGGGAGTCATCCACTCATGAGAAGAAAAGGTTGATGAAGAAGTCCGAGTAAGAGAGGTGAGCAATTTTAAGTATTCTACAGAGGATACAGCAGAAGCTGAGGATGAACAAGTCCAAGAATCAGAAAAAGAAGACTTTGGTTTGGATACAAACATCTGCAGGCCTCAAATAAGAGAATCCTTCTTGTTAGGGGGAGTTTGTGTTGGTCTTAATATCTAATACCTCCTAAAAATACTGCCACAACTTAGGGGGAGCATGTTCTCTCTGACATTGATGTCAAAGGGGGAGAAAAATATTTCAGGTGCCTTAGTTGCCATCAATGCCAAAGGGAGATGTTGTTGGCAAATGTTTAACATACAGCGTATGCTTGTCATTGATGGCAAGTACAACAGTGAAGATGGCATGAGTACAGGAAGAATGTAACAGACGGGAATCAGAAGTATTTTAGGAAGACACTGCAGAGCAAGCTCGATAAGTTTAGAAGAGATAGTGCAGAGGATTGTTGGCAGGTTTAACAGGCAAAGTGTCCTTGTCATTGATGGCAGGATTAGAGTGTGCATCAATGGAAAAACAGGAACAAAGTAAGATCAGGAGGAATTAGCGCAGAGTCGAATGCAATGCGTAGGTGTGCAATGAGGGATGAGGTTAACTCATTGCTAAAGCTCAAGAGAGATAGCATACTCAGGATCACAGGCGGATCAAAGGTCGAGGCCTTTGACACTTAGAAATTATTCTAAGTAAGAAGGATGCGTAAGCTCGGGCAGAGAAGTGACATTGATCGTTGGATCCCATTCACAATTCCTGATGATCTTTAGATCTGAATCCAAACAGGAGGAGCGCAAAGATGGAGGAAAGATCTTAGGTGTCAGATCTGAGCATAAGATCTGACCATCGTTGGATCAGGAAGAACCTACACATTCTTTAAAGTGAAAGGAGTAGCGGGCTCACAAAATCCCGAAAGAAGGAGGACTGTCCATCTCCAGGCAGGACACGTGGACACAGCTCAACATTTCGCTGACTGGAAAGTCAAAGTTTAGAAATGCTCCAACCTCTCACCTCTCGAAATCGCGATATGTGAAATCATGAAATCATCTCATCCGTCAGATCAAGGTGGCGATATGGACCATCGATCCGACTCCATTTCGGAGTTTTGCGGATCGAGAGTTGGAGATGTAAAAGAAAATTCACCACAGCATTGCCGAAATCGTGATTTAATCATAGCTGTCAGCTCACGTGTTGATCGGGACCATTGATCCCACGCCATTTTCGGGTTTCGCGAATCGCAACTTGGAGAGGCAAGAAACAATACCACAGGAATGTCGAAATCACGAAATGCAAAATAGCGATAAGATTTGGACCGTTAGATCACCAAGGGTTCTGGACCGTTGATCTAAGCTCCATCTTGGAGCTTCGTTCATCACGAATTGGAGTGACGAGAACCTCCATCACAGGAATCGTGAGATGCGAACTCATGATAAGATCTGGACCGTCAGATCACCAAGGGTTCTGGACCGTTGATCTAAGCTCCATCTCGGAGCTTCGCCTATCGCGACTTGGGGTGACAAGAACCTCCATCTAAGGAACCGCGAGATGTGAATTCATGAAGAGATTTGGACCGTCAATACACCAAGATTCTGGACCGTTGATCTAGCTCCATCTCGGAGCTTCGCCTATCACAACTTGGAGAGATGAGAACCTCCATCTAAGGAACAACGAGATGCGAGATCGCGATAAGATCTGGACCGTCGGATCTATGGAGATTTCAACCATGGATCAGACTCAATGAAGTTGCGAAATATGAAGCGCCTTTTTGGCACAGCCTATGGTCACCGCTGGTGGTCACGAGAAGGGAAGGAGTCAGTTCAGATAAGCTCCATTTCGTGGTTTCAGGGATCACGACTTGGAGAGTTGAGAGTCCTCATCTCCAGATTCACGAAATGCAAATTCGCGAAAAGAACTTTATGCATAAGCACTTGGTCATGGCCTTGGTCATATTGAGGAAGAAGTTAGCACAAAAAATCTCTATTTTAGAGTTTCAGAACTTGCGACATGAAGAGTCAAGATGCCTCATCGCAGAATCTCCAAATTGCGAAAGTGCGAAACACATAAATCATGACAATATTCTTCAGAGCTAATCCAATGGTGCAGATGAAACTGAAGGAAATTGGAGGGCTACTGTTTCACGTCACAGTGTAACTGCCATAAACCACTGATGGTTTCTTCCAGAGGACTTGAAGACACTTCGGGGTGATTGACAGAGGAGATGAAGAGTCTCTGGGAATCTTCAGGAGGGATGAAGATGCTCATGGAGGTGATTGATAGCTGGATGAGCATTGAAGCCTGTAACTGGAACAAAGAAGGTGAGATCAACTGTCTTAGAGAAGACGAAGAGTCTCAACTGACAGAGAGGATGAGGAATCTCGGCATAACATACAGTGATGCTGAACGAGTGGAAAAACGACCAGAGAAGTTGAAGAGTCACGATGATGATTAGACAGAGCACTCGAGTTGTGGAGGATATCGATGCGGTGTGAGTATGCAGATGTATTGTGCACATTGCATGCACAAGGTGCACAAAAGATACAAATACACAGTACAAAGAAGAGATGCGGTTGCTGTTGCTGTTGGAGTTGTTGTGGTTGTTGTTGTTGAAGGTGATTCATGTGTGAAGAAGGAGGAGGGTGCAACAGTTGAATTGAACAGAAGAGGAACTGTGCAGTGAATGGAGATGGTGCACATAGCATAAAAAGTAGAAGAACAGACAACGCAAGTCATGTGTCCAGGAAAGCAGTGAGGCAGACAGAGCAATGAAATGCAACAGAATAGTGATGAGTCTGGTAAACAATGTTGAACGTTATATCACTGTAATAAGTTTCAGTAGCAAAGATTCATATTTCAGGGTGGTAAGGAGGTGCTAGGAAGGACTGTTGTCCTCAGTGGTTCAAGTGGGTGCTTGAACACAGGGAGTTGTATCTTCCTTCTAGTCGGTGCTAGAGAAACCAGGGAGTTGGTGCTTCCTTATAGTTGGTGTTAGAGAAACCAGGGAGTTGGTGCTTCCTTCTAGTGGGTGCTAGAGAAAACAAAGAGTTGGTGCTCTCAGCAAGTAGTAGCTTGCAAAAATGAGGTTGTAGCCTCATTATGAGTTGGTGCTCATATGTATGATAATGTAAAGAATGTAACTATTACTTATCATATAAAGAAAAAGAGGTTTTTACCATGTATGGGTTTCCTCGGGAAATATTTGTCTCTGCGTTTCTCATATATGTGACGGATGCTGAATGTGCCATTGTTTATTTCCTTGCATTATTGTGATCATCATTCAATGTTTCTGTAAAGAGTTTAAAAGAATCATAATTGTTTAATCATGGTAACAACTGATTCACCCCCCCACCCTCTCAGTTGTCCAACAACATAGTCCAGTTAGTTAGATATTCATCTTGATCCAGCCCCACACCCATTATTGAGTGAATCATTACAAGAACAGTTAAGTTACCATGAATCTCTGAGATACAACCAAGGAGAGTTTCCTGGAGTGATAACATGATCAACTGATAATGATATCAAATCGACCACTTGGGTTTCATTCTCCAAGGGGAGAATGGGGTCGACAGGTGGAAACAAATCGATCGCCTGGGTTGCACTCTCTAATGAGAGAGTGGGATCGTCTGAAGATGGGATTAGATCAACCACTTTGTCAACTGGTTCAACTAAGGACGCGACAAGATTGACTACATGATCAACCAGACTGACCAATGAAGGGACCGAATTGATCATTCCATTAACTATAGGTGGATCAAGAGTAAGCTTGCGATAAGAAGCTAGAAGTTGAGGTTGGGAAACAGTCATGTCTTCCAGTAATTTTTAGGCTTCGTCCATACAAGGGAAAAGGTGAGTTTGATGACTCCCTCTGCATAACATCCACAAGAACTTGACTCTACTTTTCTTCTTCCCAATGATATCTTGACTAGTTGATGGGAGGTCATCAACATGTTGTTCAGAGGCTGACGACATGGGTTGGTGAGGGTGTGTAGACCATGCTTCTATAACCTTGGATAGACTAGGGAAATTCTTAAGAAGATGGCTACCCTTACAAAGCATGCAAGGGTGCTTGGGCTTATGGGCAGGGATGATTTTAGGGGCTAAATTTCGCTCATGGGCTAATTTTCCATGGTTTTTGCCAAAAAAAGATTCGTTATTCTAAAAATAATTCGCCCAATTTCCATAGGATAAAATTATTTTACCTTAAAAATCGCCAAAAAATTATACAAACTATATAAAATCCTTTGAAATTTGATTTTTTTTATAAAAATATCGCTAAACATTTATAGTTGGCATATGAAGGATTAGTAAGATTCGCCAAGGTTTCTACATTTTAAAATAAATTTCCATCCTTAAAATCATCCTTTCTTATGGGTTGTGTGGGTGACCTTGACATCATAAACACTCCCAACACGATTAACAGTAACTGGTTGTTTTCCAACATGTCTAGAAGTGGTTGGAAGTGTCGATCCTTGCTTATTTTTATTCTTCTTAATCTTTCGTTTCTTCTACTTCTTATCCACTGGGTTACTAGCTCTAGAGATTTCACTCGGTGAAGAAGATAAAACGAAAGAATACCTTGTAAGTGAAGAAGGTGAAGAAGATCTTACTAGTGAATACGGTGAAGGATCAACATGAGGTTGATGTTCTTGGGGAAAAGTTCTTACAAAAAAACACTAGCTGCATTCAGGATTACCTGAGTGGAAAACAACCATACCGGTAATCCAATTGTGAGTCCTGGAAGGCTCAAAGTAGCGATGTGAGGAGGACCAATGTTTCCGTAAGAAGGAAAAACAAAAGGTTCCCCTACCAAAGGGGTTCCCTCATTGGTCATTCCGAGAACTGACGCCATTAAATAAAAATCCAACCTAGAGTTAGCTAGGGAAAAAAACAACACACGCTAAAAATCTAGTAAGAAAACAAGCAAACAAAACCTTCTTACGATGAACGCACTAGTTGGTGATGAAATCCAACATCGCGGGAGCAATGTAAGAAGGGGCTGAGATAGAGAAGGTGGAAAAGTTACGTTGACGACATGCTTAATAGACTTACACCCTAGGGAAAGCTCCCACACATAATTGTGGGTATACCCTCCAAGGAGCCCGAGTGAGTTTGGCCAACGTCGATTCCAGGTACCTTGAAGACTTGCCCCTTCACAGTCACCTTGTGTAAATACCCTAAAGAGATAGGTCACTAAGGTTACCAATTACAACAATCATTTCTGGGGAAACAGTCGACAGTCCGATCTACGCGCAAAGGCAGGGTATCTAGCCCGAAATCAACTTGAATGGCTTCCACTCATCATTGTGGGTATACCTTCAAGTGACCCCCAATAATACACACAATCTCTACACCAAGACCAACAAAGTAGGGTGAGTAACTCTGCCAGTACTAATGCGACCTCATGATTGACCCTTGTGTTAGAAGGGCTTCCTAAAACAAAATGTAGCAAGTAGATTTCACTGCTTCCTAACGCAAGATTCTATGTTTGTTTCAAGATTTGGAAAATTATCTTTCACACCTATTCCAAATCCCTACAACTAATCTAATGTAGGTTTTCTACTAGAAAATATAAAATGTCTAATCAATTTTTAAATGCGCTTTATTTTTAAGGCTGTTGTTACTGAAGAGGAAAATGGCGTGGACTAAATGATGTTTTGACTGACTCTAAACAATGCAAATAAATGAGAATGCAAATATTTCACTTCGATGAAAGCTATATTACAAGAAGGAGAAAAAGTTTATCATTCCTAGATGTACAATGTCCCAAAATGTTATTAAACTCATAAATATCAAGATCCTCAATAAATGAGCAAAATAGACTGTACACTAATACACCAGTAAAACAATTGTTTTTAAGGATTCAAGACCAAAAATACCAAAAATCATGAAATTTTGCTACTTCAAATGCATGGATGCCCCCAATCTAATGTAAACCAATAAATTAAAATTTTTTGTTTCAAAGATAAAAAGCAATACAAAATCTCTATAAAAAAAAGCAACCCAAACAAATTTTCTCTTTTAACACGAACTATTCAGAAAAGAAGTGTTCTTTCACTAAACAATTCTAAAGAAAAACAATGCTTTGTAATTGAAAGACACTCAAAGCAAGAGACCAAATCTTTCAAAAGTAAACAAAGAAAAGATGGCTAAAATCAGCTCAAAAACTGTCAAGCATACTATAATAAGTCAAATACAGGCTCCAAAATTTCATCCCAGGTGATCAAAGCAAAATTGGGTGACAGAAGACAAAAAGACCCATTCCAAAAAATTCTACAGACAACGTCGCAATTCAACAATAGGGTACAGTGCGGAGATCTGGGGTTTTCCACATGCCAGATATGGGAAGGGTGCGAAAAGTATGCATTGATCTAAACAGTAAGGGTGCGTCGATGTAAGGTTTTCATAGGCTGCATATAGAATACAGTGCGAAAATGCCTGTAAACAAAAGAAAATTGGAAAGAGGGAAAAGAGTCTAAACAAACTTTCAGGTTCAGAGAGTCTGGATGGATTACCCACAGACTCAGAGACTGGATCTAAGCAATCAAAGCAATAAAGCAAGGAAAACTAGGAAAACAATCCGTTTCCCCAGTATGGTCACCAATTTTATTATCGAGCTAATTGTTAAGTGCGGACACAAATCAATCCCCGTAGCTTCACTACAGAACTAGAACAAAACAAGACAGTACACTACTATTTCCTTAGATTTCAATTATCAATTGAGAAATGGATCTAGAACATACCTTTTAAATATCGATGATCCGACTTCACCAATGCAATCCAAGCTCCATCGTCAGGCTTACGGAGAAATATCTGCAAAGAAACACAAGCCAACGAAGACAAGAAAAACATAGTCTATTTGATATGAAACTATGTACATGACCAATGAATCATACAACATGAACAAATAACATTCATATGGGAAAGAAAAGTATATATGTATTAAATAATGTGGAAGAAAGATACAACTAGATGCCTTGATGTTGTCAGGTTCCTTCCAACATTTCCTTACTTCCCACACACTTCTAATCCACGGATTCTGAGACTGTAGATTTGATGTCTACTCACAATATATCTTGACAAAACAAAGCTCAAAGCCAATATACAAACTCCAAATAATCCAAGCTACAAAACCCAAGCTCAATCCAACTAATCCCAAGCCAAGCTAACTTTCTCCATGAGAGCTCCTCTCCTTTTATAAGCTGAAGAGGATAAGGTGAGGAGCTTAGGATGATCCCACTAAATCATGAAAGCGAGTAAAATCAAAATTGTTCGGAGGCCACCTCACCATAGAATCTTCTCCTTCTAGAAGCATCGAGAAGATGCCCGTTTTTCCCACGTACAGAAATCGCCGCACCCTAGCTATAGTGCAGCCTGCGAAAACGCCGCAGTGTAGCTTTAGAGCAAGGTGCGGAAATGAGGCATCGACACACCCTGTGTATAGTGCAGCCTGTGTCAATATTCCTTAATAGGGTTTTTACAAAGGAAAATACAACTTCTTCTCTCAGGAAAAGTTCTTCTCCCTTCTTTCTTCAGGAATTCAGTCCACTAACCCCTCTGTAGGAAACAAATAGGTTTACATCATTAACAATCATAAGGATGAAAAAAATAAAGTGTAACAACCTTGGTATCATCACCAGACTGACACATTAGCCTTGATTCCCTGAGTTAACTCCTCACTACTCTCTGTTCAGTCAGTTAACTGAAGACTAGTTAACTCAACTAGGTGGCAGTTCACTCCCATAACTGCCTGAGAGACTAGAATAGGTGGCAATTCACTCCCGTAACTACTGGTGTGTGTCCAGATCACTCTAGACCACCACTATGGCACATTGGTTTTCCTCCAGTGCACACTCATTGAGCTATATAGAGTATATCATGTGTAAATTATTCATTATTCAAACGGTTAATGAGAATTCTTTCATTATTTATCTCCTTCTTATTCTTTCTCCTATTCTCTCTGCAAATGTGTGTATCATTGTTTCGCTAGATTTATTCTGTGCAGGTTCAACACATTTACAACGAGCCAAAAAAACATTGTTTAGGGCCCCAAAATAGCCCTGTAAGTACAACAAGATGTCCTGACATAAAAACATACAAAATAAGCCAGTTGGATTAGGTGGGATGCCACCAGTATCCACTTGGAAGATGTGTGGGGATTCAGATAACCACGGAAGTGTAGAACCCACAATTAAAAAGAAGTACAAAAGAACGTGTTGAACCAAAAACTGTTAAGAGGGGCCAGTTGGAATAGGTGGGTGGCCACGGATATCTACTTGGATCATTTAATGAGCATGTCAGGGCTCCAGAGGATTTCAAGGAGTGGATGACCTCATGAACTAAAATAACGTTTCCCAAAATTTGACGACCTTCTACATAACCCGACTGTTCATGAGAGATAATAGAATATAGAAGTGGTTTGAGTATGAGATCTATTACCTTGGTGATAAGTTTATAGATGACATTTTAGAGTGCTATAGGGTGTAATTGTTTGGGATGTGAGGCCTACTCCTCCCGATCCAAAAAGGATTCAGAGAAGTCTAAAGATAATTCAAAATTCATAGAAGCACCTCAGGAAGCTCAAAACGACCTCAATAGACAAGAAAGGGAAAAAATTCAAATCCCTCAAAACTCAGTGAAATTGACATCATCACAAAGAGCATGTCGCAATATTTTCAACGGCGTAAATGACCCATCAAACAGAGTTACAGATCAAAATATATTCATGGTCAAAGTTTTGGTCAACCTAGACCAGTCAACATGGATGAGTCAACATCTATACTGTTGATGTCATCATCAGTATGGATGACATCAACATTAGTACGAATGACATCAACGTCTGTATAGGGTATGTGGCACAAGCAAAGGACGATATTTGTCATGATGATTTTAGCATGATGACATGGAAACCCCAGAGGCTGCCACATGTCACTCAATTTTGGCCTTTTCCAGTCAATCCGTGTAGCAATGGAAAACCACCACGTGGCAGTCCGTACAACCACGCAACATCCGTACAACCACCCGGTAGGTGATGTGGCAATCTTGTCAGGCAGAAGTGACATGGAAATGACTATACACAGAGGTGATGTGGGCTAATGAATGGCCGCCACGTGGCCTAGTCATGGGCTACCACGTGGCCTAGTCATGGGCTACCATGTGGCAGCAAGAAAATGCACAAGGAATCCCAATAACCGATTATTAAAAAAAAGGTGGGGTTGGCTGGTGCCAACCCATAATATGCCATATTAAACATGTATCCTGCCATATCTGGTTGGTTGAAACCACATACCACAATATCTATCGTCGTCGCCAAGATTAACGGGGAATCCCACAGTTTAAACTATATATATATATATATATATATAACCAACAGTGTATTAAAATGGAGGTCCGTGGGTTTGAGCCTGAGACCTCCCAAAACAATTCACCTTAATACACATTCACCAACCACTTGGGCCAACGACCATTTGGTTAACTCCGCCCACATTTTTGTCTAAAAATGGAAATTTTCTAGTGCAAGGAAAGAGGAGGGCATGCGATAGGTCGTACCAGGCATGGAAAACGATGCAAGAGTACAATCATTAATGCAGATTGCAGGGCATACAAATCGAGACAATATTTTTGATGGGTATGAGATTGCCAGACTCAGATCGAGGCATGAAGACAATCACTTTTGGGTAATTCAATGCCACAAATTCAGTGGTGTTGTTTGTTTTCTAACTTGAGCAAACTTTTGTAGCTTAATTCCAGAATGAGGTATACTTATGTATTTTTCCAAATTCTTTTGTTGAGTTAATAAAAAGGCCTACCCATATGAGAGAAGGACCCAAAGACATAGTCCACCAGGGACGAACTCTGTTATCGAGTTTTTGTGTTCAGATATGATTCTTATGTCTCTTTATCATTGAGATTTCCTTATTTATGGTGCATTTCAGTTTATGCTCATTTAATACAATTCTTTAATAAGTCACATTGATGAAAAGATCTCGAATCATGTTGGTATCAGAGCAGTCGTCTCTGAATTGAATTGTTGAGTGTGAATACTTACTAGGGCCAAGCATAAACAGGGTGAAGGAACTCTTAAGAATTTCCACCTTGAGATTGGTTGTGCATCCCGAAGGAAGAAAATGAATGAAGAGGACAAGCATGATGAAAAAGAGAAAAAATTTCACATGGTATTCTATCGCATGTTAGATATGGTCGAGAAAATGTATGGGGACTACGAGAAGAGAATGACAAAGAAAGGGAATAAAAAGGAAGCATCAACGAATGAAAATTCTTCAGTGAATCAAGGGGTTGGAGGAGACCCTCCTTAGCCTCCATCTTCACCATTGAGTTCTTTCTCTTCTTACTCTGATCATTCTCATCGTTCTCATCATTCTAGCCATAAAGCTTCTTTCAAGAAACCATTATTAAAGCTTGATGTAAAATTTTCTTTACCTATGTTTAATGGAGATGATAATCCTGAAAAGCTAGTTTATTGGATCCAACTGGTTGAAGTATATTGTTGTGTTCAACAGATTGATGAAGGGGAAGTTAAAGTGCAATTGGCCTCTCTTCGGTTGGAAGGCACTGCTCTCGTATGGTGGGAGAGAAAACTTCAGGACATAAGTAAGTATGATAATATTCTTTCCTCATGGTCGGAATTTAAATTAGCAATAAGGAAGCAATTTTATCCATAAAGGAAGCAATTGGGTTATTTACACAAAGAAATGATGGAATGACAAACTTTAAGACAAAGTAAAGGTCAAATTGTACAAAGTTTCATGGAAGAATTTAGGAAGAAAGCTACTGCATTAAACATTCCTTTAGATTCTTATGAAATTTTAATGAAGTATATTGGCGCACTTCACAGTTATAATTTTCATAATTTACTACTGTTTTACCCCACCAGTCTTGGCGAAGTTTTTGTGCAAGCCACTCACCTTGAGAACAGGGGAAAATATGTTCAAGAAGATCCCACAAAGAAACCTTCCAATTTCCCACATAAGCAGTTTAAAAAGTTTAAAAGGAAGGACAAAAAGACCGCCATTGTAAAGAGGGATGAAGGAAAGCCATCTTGCACTCATTGCAAGAAGAATGGTAATGATGATGAACACTGTTGGAAATTACATCCAGAGAAAATACCGAAACAGTTCGGTGCAAAAGGGGAAGACAAAGACCGTTGCTATAGTGCAACAAGATCTTGGTTCCAATTCAGGAGACGAGGAAAATATTACAATGGTTGGAGTACAAGGAAAATATTCCCTTCATGCTAGTTCAAATTCCAATAATGAATCTCATGATGATGAAAGAAAGGGGAATGAATTATTTCACATAAGAGTTGTATCTAAGCACACTAAGATAGATACATTATTTGATTTGGGTTCCCAAGTAAACTTGATATCTGAAGCACTTGTCAAAAAGATGGGTCTTGAAACTAAATCACATCCAAAGCCTTATCCTCTTGGTTGGGTATGTGATAAAGAAAAACTTAATGTCTACAAGAAATGTAGGGTCAGATTTTCTATTGCTTCAAAGTTGATTGATGAAGTGGATTTGGATGTTGTATCACTTGATATATGTAACATTGTGCTAGGGAGTCCTTATCTTTATGATAGAAAAGAAATATTCTTTCGTCATGAGAACAAATATCACCTTACTAAAGGGGGAGTGGAATATATTGTTAGATCCCACAACATGAGGGTAAACACAACACTTGTTAGTGCATGATAGATGAAAATACTCATAAACACTAATAAGATATATGTACTCATGGTCGTAAGGGAAAAGGATGTTGGAACATCTGACGCCTTCCAAGGATGTGATCCTTCTCATAAGAAAGAATTAATTGATATTGTTTCTAAGTATGATGACATCTTTCATGAACCATATGGATTACCTCCTAAGAGGGAAATCTAACATGAAATACATCTTCAACAAGATTATCCTCTTCCTAATGTGGGCATGTATAGGATGTCAGTTGTATAGATGACATAAATCAAGAAGGAGGTACAAGACTTATTGAATCAAAGGGTCATCAGGCCCAGTTCATCTCCTTGTGGTTCTCCGATTGTGATGGTGCCAAAGAAGGATGGCACATGGTGAATGTGTGTCGATTATTGAGCCTTAAACAAAATCATGGTGAAAAATCGATACCCTCTTCCTCGTATAGATTATTTACTTGATCAATTAAAGAATGTTGTTTATTTCACTAAGTTGGATTTGTGCAGTGGATACCATCATATCAACGTTGCAGAACATGATGCATTGAAAAGTGCCTTTAAAACCAAATAGGGATTTTTTGAGTGGTTAGTTATGCTGTTTGGGATTTGTAATGCTCCAACAACCTTCATGTGTGTGATGAATGATGTATTCATGACATTTATAGATGATTTTGTAATTGTATATTTAGATGGCCTTCTTATATTTAGTGGGACTTGGGATGAACATGTAAGGCATGTAAAGCAAGTATTGGATACTTTTCAAAGGGAAAAGTTAAATGTAAAATTGTCCGAATGTGAATTTGGCAAGACTGCATTAGTGTTCTTAGGTCATATTGTAGGAGGAGGACAATTGAAAATTGATCCTTCCAAAATTGATGTAATTGTAAATTGTCCCGAGCCAAAAAATGTAACTAAAGTATGAAGCTTCTTAGGTGTAGTCCAGTACTGGAGGATATTCATTTCAAAGTTCTCAATTATTTCAACTCCTTTGCATGTCTTAACCAGTGTGAAGAACACTTTTCAGTGGGGAGGAAAGCAACAAAAATCCTTCGACACTTTGAAGGAAAAGATCAGTACTGCACCGGTATTAACACTGCCGAATCTTCAATAGAATTTTAAGATCGAGATAGATTCCAATGGATATGCCATGGGTGTAGTATTGATGCAATATCGTAAGCCTATCTGTTACCACTCTGAAAATTTTAACCAAGTTGTTGTTAACTATTCTACATATGATAAAGAGTTGTATGCATTAGTTCAAAGTGTAAAGAAATGGAAGCACTACTTGTTAGGGAAGGAAACAATCATACATACAGATCATCAGCCCTTAGAGTATCTCCAAGCACAAACCAAGCTGCAATAATCTCAACATTACATGTGGATGGGTTTCATTCAACAGTTTCATTTGGTAATCAAATACAAAAAGGGTACAAGTAATAAGGTAGCTGATATGCTTTCTAGACCTCCTATTGTTGCTTTTATTATTTTGAAGAATTCTTCTTTATCTCATGATAGATATGTGGAAAAATATGATGTTGATGAAGATTTTAAAGAGGTATTTGAAAAGCTAACCCATGGTGCACAGGTAGAGAACTATTGTCTGTAGGAAAAACTACTCTACCATCTCGGAAAGCTATGTATTCCTACAAGTGAACGAGTCCATGTAATACGAGAATCTCACACTTCTTTTGTATCTGGGAATTTTGGGGTAGGAAAAACTATGGCTCATCTGCAAAGGTTTTGTTACTGGCCTCAGATGAAAACAATTGTATCTAAATATGTAAAGGGGTGTGATGTGTTCACTTGTAAACCCACTAATATAAAATTGGGGTTATACTCACCACTTCCTATTCCATCCCATGCATGGGAGAGTATCTCCATGGATTTTGTAGGGGGTTTACCAATGTCAAAAAGGGGTCATGAATATTTCCATGTTGTAGTGGATATGTTTAGAAATATGTGTATCTTGATGCCATGTAAAAAGCAGATCACTGCTGAGCATAATCCTAATCTCTTCTTTCAGTATGTTTGGGTTCACTTTGGGTTACCCGCATCCATTATCTCGAATCAAGATACTCGATTCCTTGGAGATTTTTGGAGAAGCTTGTGGAGAATGATGGAAACCAAGTTGAAGAGGAGAACTGCTTTCTATCCACAGAATGATGGACATACAAAGGTTGGTAACCGAAGAATGGTACTTTTTCTTTGAGGCTATTGCAACAAGCATCCCAATTTATGGGATGAACAGATACCCTATGCACAACATGCTTACAATCGAGCCTTACATTCTTCCACTTAGTGTTCTCCATTCAAGATATGTTTTGGGTATTTTACTAAGGTCCCTTTGGATTTGATGTATGGGAAAGATGTCTATTCCAATGAAGAAAGAAATGAATACAGGTCCCGCAAGTTCATTCAAAGGATCCAGCAAGTGCACCAAGTAGTCAAGGAATTGTTGGATAAGAGTCAAGCACAATATAAAGCTCAACATGAAAAACACAGGGTTGATCATCAGTTCTAGGTTGGAGACCAAGTATGGATTCACATCAACAAGGAGCGGTTGAAGGGTGAAGGCAAGAAACTCAAGCCCATCCGATATGGACTGTTCACTATTTTGGAGAAAAGCATCACCAATGTTTTTCATTTAGATATTCCATCTTATATGCAGATCTACTCAGTTGTAAATGTGGAAAAATTGAAACTTTTTGAGCCTCCCATGATCTTGGATCAGGGCGAGGAAGTTTCAATACCTTAAGTTGATGATTTTTCTCCTGAGTACTTGGACGAGTTGAAGGAAGATATCATCCTGGACAGAAGGATGAGGACTTCACCCAGGGGTGATGTTGATTATGTTTGAGTGGGCTTAAAGGGCACACATCCAAACAAAGAAAAGTGGATTGAGAAGGACAAGGTGAGGGAACTATTCCCTCACATATTTATTGATTGATTAAAGTTTTTGGTGGTCCAAAAAGCTCTCAGTGGGAAGGCATGAGCCAAAAAGGATCCATAGAAGTCTAAGGATAACTCATAATTTGCAGAAGCGCCTTAGGAAGCTCATAATGGCCCCAATAGACAGAGAAAGGGAATATATTCAAAGTCCTCAAAACTCAGTGAAATTGGCATCATCACGAAGAGGGTGTCACAAGCTTTCCAACGATGTAAATGACTTGTCAAACAGAGTTACAGATCAAAATATATTCGCGGTTAAAGTTTTGGTCAACCTATCCCAGTCAGTAGGGATGAGTTAGCATCCATATTGTTGACGTCAACATCAGTACGTATGATGTCAGCATCCATACAGGGTACGTGGCACACATAGAGGATGAAACATGTCATGATGATGTCAACATGATGATGTGGAAGCACTAGAGGCTACCACTTGTCACTCATTTCTGGCCTTTTTCGGTCAATATGTGGACCAATAGAAAAACACCACATGACAGTCCATACAACCACGTGGCATATGTACAACCACCTAGCAGGTGACATGGAAAGTTGACCAGGCATAAGTGATGTGGCAGTGACTATGCACAGAGGTGATGTGGGCCAATGAATGGTCACCACATGGCTCAGTTATGGGCTTCCACATGGCAGCGGGAAAATGCATAAGGACGCCCAACAACAAAATATTCAAAAAAATGCAGGGTTGGCTAGCGCCAACCCTAAATCCTCCATATTAATCATGTATCCCACCATATCTGGTCGGTTGAAACCACATATTGCCATATATATCACCATCGCCAAAGTTAGCGAGGAATCCCACGGTTTAAACTATATCAATATATATATATATATAACCAACGATGTATTAAAATGGAGATCCACGGGTTTGACCCTAGGACCTCCCCAAATAGCTTGCCTTAATACACATCCTCCAATCACTTGGGCCAATGACCATTTGGTTAACACCGCCCGCTTTTTTATTTAAAATGGAAATTCACCATTGCACAGAAAGAGGAGGGTACACGACAAGCCGTACCAGGCATGAAAAACGATGCAAGAGTATAGTCATTAATGAAGATTGTAGGGAACACAAATCGAGATGAGATTTTTGATGGGCCTGAGACTGCTAGACTCAGATCGAGGTGTGGAGACAATCATTTTTGGGTAATTCAATGCCACAGATTAAGTGGTGCTATTTGTTTTCTGATCTGAGCAAAGATTCTGCAACTTAACTCCAGAATGAGGTATAATTATGTATTTTACCAAATTCTTTTGTTAGGTTATTAAAAAGGCCTACCCATTTGAGAGCAGGACCCAGAGAGGTATTTCACCAGGGATGAACTCCATTATCAACTCTTTGTGTTCAGATATGATGCTTATGTCTCTTTGTGATTGATTTTTCCTTCTTTATAGTGCATTTCATTTTATGATCATTTAATACAATTATTTAATAAGTCACATTGATGAAAAGATCCCAGATCACCTCCTTGGGAATCAAGGTGAGTAAAGTGGCATTAAGAGCAGGGAGAACCTCTCCTGTACAACATGAATTGTCAATTAACTTCCATACTTCCTCTATGATCATGTTCCAGAAATGATGAAAGAAGTTTGTGGTGAACCCGTTTGGTCTTGGAGATTTGCCAGTAGGTATCTCTTTAATTGCCTGATCTGCCTCTTCCACAATCACTGGCTGAAGAAGGGCTATGTTTTGATCAACAATGATTAATGAGGTAGATGTGACTGGTGATTTTATGTATGGCCTCATATCTATCCGATCTAGGTTCAGTGAGGAGATCTTGGTAGAATTTTTTCAGCTATTGTTTTATGTTTGCGTGTGCCATGATGGTTTGTCCCAGAGCAATTTCCATCTTGGTTATGCGGTTAATATGTTGTTGTTGGATGATGGATCGGTGATAAATTTTAGAATTTTTCTCTCCTTCGTTGAGCCATTGGATTCTAGACTTCTACCTCTAGAGTATTTCCTCTTGAGAATATCTTTCCTCCAGTTTTGGTTTGGCTTGCACCTCTTCAACTTGAATTTCTTCAGAATGTCCCTGTAATAAGATTGCTTGTTGAATATTTTTCATTCTTTGCTCCAGATTCCGCTGAGCTTGGAAAATGTTTCCAAATGTTGTTTAGTTCCATTCATTAATCTTGACTTTAAATTTCTTTAGCTTTTGTTGGAATTTATACATAAGTGTGTCCTAGGGGATGACCACCTCTATCCACCATTGCTGAACATGTTGTTGGAAATATGGATGTGATAACCAAAAATTTTCAAATATGAAGGTTTTACGTCTAGGGATATCCATCCATAACTAGATGGGCCAATGGTATGAGCCAACCACATTAATAATTTTGGATTCCATGTTGTTTCCTTCCAACATTAGATTATATGAAACCAAGAAGAGATCTAACTGACAGGTGATCTACTGAGAGCCAGAGCGTCTATTTGAATAGGTAAATTCTCCATTTGTGTTTTCTAGATCTACCAAGCATAAGGCCTCTATTATACTTTGGAAATTCTCACTATCATTGTCCAATCTGCGACTACCCACCTTTTCTCGGCTAGCGAGAAGATGATATTAAATTCCCCTCAAAAAATTCATCTGCAATCCTGGGTAATTTCCTTCATTCCTTCCAAATTCTTTAGAAATATATATTTCTCTGCTGGATTGGGAACATCATACACATTTGTGATGTATCTATCCATTTCTGACCCAATGGCTATATATTGAGATGACATAGTCCATTTGGATGTGAAGAAGTTTTCTATACCTCTAGTCAATCCTTTGGAATCAATATTAACATAATTTTCAATCTTCTAGCATATGGAAAAGATTGAGGCAACTTTTGTAGTGACAAATTTAGTCTCTTACAAGAAAAGGATGTATGGATTCTCTTCCATGATACAATTTTGTAGGAGTCTCTGCTTGATCCTTCCATTTAGGCCGCGAATGTTCCAATAAATTATCTTCATGAGTAATATGGAGGGGGGATGGGGAAGAAGCTCTCTATGATATGTTGGATCTGTTCTGAATTCACCATGTAGCTACCCACTTCCTGAATTAATTGTTGGGTGTATTTCCTTCCACGTCACTTCTCCTTCTTCAACTGCTTTCTATAATCTTTGAGAGGATATTGTTGAATTCCCAACCCCAATCCATATCTTGAGGTGGCTCCTACCATGGAGTTGAGGTACACCTTGTGAAATTTCAAAAGTTTCTCCATAGGGATTAATGCAGTTCTTTCTTGCGATAAGCTTCCTCTAGACTCACCAATTCTATCTCAGCCAATTCTTTTTTTCCCAATTTGATGTCCATGTCCCTACCATATTTTGTGTTTGGGATATCTCCCATGGGGGTTGCCTCTTAGGGGGGCATGATTTTCTCTAGGATTGGATCATAAATGACTTTGGATTTTGTTTTCAGAGGTTTGATACCCAAAGGTGCTAGACCATCCTCTAGATCCAGCGAATCCGGGAGCTAGTTCAATACCTCAAAGGAGTTACTGGTGAATGAAACATTATTGGTTGTTGCAGCCGATTTCTTCTAATTTTTCCTCTGTTTTCCTTGAACCTAGGTGAATTCATCTTTTGATTTATCTGAAGAAGCTGTTGTGTGTTTCTAAGGGGCATTGAGCGAGAAATCTCAGAATAAATGGCCATACTCATGGAATTTCTTGCATCTGAATGGGATACATTCATAGTCAATGGTTTGTATCCACTCCTCATCTTGACATTCTAGACAGATAGAATTTAGTAGGGGCTTGGATATGTTCATGTAGACACATATTTGAGCATAGGAAGTATAGAAGTGTTGGTGCGTCGCTTCAACTGTTTTCACATAGTTCTCCAATGTGTTCCTATTCCAACCAAGATTTCTCCTAGCTAGAATTCCCGTGGGAGTGAATACAATCTGATCGAGAAAGGAGAATAGATGAAATTATCTTTCTCTGGGTTGAAGCTCTCTATCCAATATCTTAGATAGAGCCCCACTGAGTTATAGAAATATGACCATTCTCAAAGATGTGATCTTTGTCCTCTAGATTGTGAAAAATCGTTGTAAAGAAACCCTTAGACCCTAACTAGAGCTCGAAATGGCCTTTGGGTTTCCACTAGGTATTAATCCATTTAATCAAATCTCTTTCAAAAGGACATATCCCTAGAAATTTCCAAATAAGAGCATGATCTCTCATGTATTGGGTTTTCTCGCCTAATCTGACAGAACTAACTACATACATTGGCACGATGGAGGCTTGAGGAATGCACTTACCCAGTTCCAATGCTCGAGCCGCCTTTGGATCGATTTCCATTTCTTTGTTTTTCCTCAGATCTGCAATATGGTCCTAACATTGGATATGCGACAACGGTTCGAAGGAAGGCTGCGACCCTTTTGTTCCACTTGATTCTCTAGCAACTGCACTTCAATAGGAGGGGGCTCACACCCTCACACTTTCAGATCCCATGACCATAACTAGGATCGTCCATAGGAGGTGGTGACTTCATGATCAACAAAAAGCTTTGATGTGAGATGAAACCCTAGTTTGCAGGAAGCATCAAACCCTAGAAGTGCTCTCTATCCCAAAATTTTCATCAAATAAAATACATATTTTAATAAATAAGTTAAAATTACTTAATATTTCTATTTATATCAATGGTATATATAATAAAGTAAACTTAAAATATATAAAGATGAAATTTGAAGAAGGGTTTGACATCAATTTTGGAGTAAACTTCAAACATAGTAAAGACATGAAACTTCTGTTAAACTGTAGGAACACAAATTTAAAGACATGAAATTTGTGTTAAAATTAAAGAACAAAAATTTAAAAGAAATTTGGGTCAATTTCAAGTAAGGATGTATGAAACTTGGATTCAAATTCAAGGACAAAAAGATTTTAATACGAAATTTAGGGTAGATTCTATTAGTGTAGAATTTTTTGGGTAAATTTGAATCTTGGGGCAAGTTTCAAATAAGAAAGGGTTTAATATGAAACTTTTAGTAAAAGTAGAAGCTTGGGGTAAATTAAAGTAAGTTGGGTCAAAATTTAAAACACAAAGGTTTCAATATGAAATTTAAGGTAAATTTTAAGTGTAGAATTTTTGGGTAAATTTCAATATGTGTTTGACACGAATCTTAGGAAGTTTCAAGTAAATCAAGGGTTTAACATAAAATTAGGGGTAAACTTAATTATAACATATTAGAATAAACTTAAGTAAGGAAGTTTCAAGTAAAGAAAAGGTTTAACATAAAACTCAGGGTAAATTTAAGTATAACATATTGGAATAAACTTAATTAAGGTTTTATCTTAAAACTTGGCATAAACATGGAGTAAACTAAAGAAGAAGCTAAGATGAACTTTGGGGTGAACTTAGAGTACATTAAATATTTGATATGAATTTTGGGGTAAACTTCAATAAGGGTATGAAGAATGGTAAACTTCAAGTGCACTAATGATACAAAAATATATTTTAAACGACAATGGTTGAGTTATTATGCATGTGTTTATTAACCATTTAGGAAGATGAATGCAAGAGAAAGATTATAGAAGAAACACCACAACCATATGCACATATACAGATCTGAAATAAAGAAAGAGGAACATCAAACCATAAACACCAATGTGATAACGAAGTTCGACAATCTCGCCTACGTCTCTGGGCCTTTGTCTCAGTGGGTGAGGCTTTCTTATTTTTGTTAGAAGATTTAAAAGTAAATCACAGTAGTTCTAAAAGGTTACAAAACTGATCTGGTCTTGTTCTACCATATCTCTAGAACCCAACAAAATAAACGACACTCAAATCAGATGACCAGAGTTCCCATAAATGGCCCGCAAAGGTGCGCTCCTCAACAACTTCCCTGCATAAAAATGGCTTTGGCTTGGCAAATCTTCAACATAAACCTGCTCTAAATGTCCTCCCATGGCCTCAATAAGGCCTAGTTTATATATATATATATATATAAAGTTGGTAACCATTTCCCAACTTCCCCCCAAGATCTGGCCTAAAAAAGGGCCCAATATCCCCCAATATTGGCCAAAAATCTCCAAAGTTGTTGAATAAAATCATTTAAAATCACTTAATATATGGTAAAAACCCACTTTGTAACAAATATTGGGCTAAGACCCTCTGGTACGGGTGCGTGCCCCATATACAAGGTCACATTGTCTCATATGGCCAAGCGTCAGCCCCCAAGGGGCTGTGCGTTGGCCCTTACCCCTGCTAGCACCAGTCACATGTCAATATTTAAAAGGACCAAGGTCCATTATGCATGCACAACTGTTGGTCATAGCCCCAAGTCCCATGGTATTGTTGGCGCATGTATCCTGTGGCCCCAATGCCCATGTATTATCCGTGTAATGGAGCGCTGACATATGGTTGTATGGGGTAGCCAAAACTGGGGGTTGGGGCCTAGCCCCAACCCTAACCTCCGCCCATACTACACACCTTTAAAATTAAATAAAATGTATGTAGATAAGGGTTAAGGACCAACACAAGGGTGAGTTGTCTAGCCTGAACCTCCCAAGTCATTCGACTCGGTGGGAGGTCGTGCGATCAAACCTTGTGAACTCCAAAATTTTGGCATAAACTTGCACCAACTAATGGGTGGCATGTGGAAGCCCATGTCTGGGCCACGTGGCACCTCTTCATTGGCTGAATCTGATTCCAAGGGTCAAATGCCGACTCGTTTAGCTCTACCACATCATCTACCCTATCAACACTGTCTACCACATGTCAAGTGCTTATTCATCCACCTTTCCACATCTTCCACGTCATGTGACACGTAAGCACCGTACAGACGTGCCGCGTGTCACCCTTGCAGTGGTGACATGTGTCACTCTCAGATTGGTCCACCTGTACCTACTATGTCATTAATCCATATTCCCAGTCATCCTGCCACGTCAGTTGTATGGAATCTTCTGCATTGATGCCAACTGTGCCTGCCATGTCAGTTGTACGACCTGTACAGTCAGCTGCCACGTGGCACTGTACGAACTATATAATCATCATTTTTTGCCTGTTTGGAAAAAAGAATAGATCACCATATCAGGAGAATACGATGTCTGTTTGAACCCATTTAAGTTACGTTGGGTTTGTATCGACGAGGCCTATGCACACGTACGGTTTGAAGCCATTCTGAGAACTTTTATTTTTAGGCCTTTCTGAGCCCCATCAAACTCCTGGATCAAAATTTGGATCACACCTCCACACTAAGGACCTTTTGGTCCTCCAAAAGGTTACAACATGAACCTTACATATTACATACTCATCAGGACAAAAACACAAACACTATGTTGTTCAAAATGATGTTATAACAGGTCATCATTTCAACATGTGTGATTACATTAATGGAAGCAAAATACAATGAAGATGTGACATCAACTTCTAGAAAAACCAAATGTATGGTTTCTTTACTTCATGGTGTTCCTCTTTCTTCACTGGTAATTCCTCTTCCTTATTGAGTACATGCACAATCCTTTTGTCCTTCTTTGGACGAAGCTCCGGATTAAGCTTCCAACAATTAGCCTTTTGATGTCCATCCCTGTTGCAATAAGTGCATTGGTTTTTTTGGCATCCAAACTTGTTTTCCATTCTCTTTCTTCTATTGTGGAGTTGAGTCTTTATGTCGTGTCTCCTTCCTGGTCGACATAAAATTCCTGTACAAATATTTTCTCTTCCAACACTTGGCAGCACAATGCTTGGGTGAATGACAAAAAGTACATGGGTACATATTCCACAAGTTTTGGATTACATGATTATGTTCTTTATAATAAAAAAGAGAATTGGTAAAAACATTACCATTATACCTTCCATGTTTATCTTCAATTTTCTTTGGAGATGAATTGTATTCACTACCACAATCAAGGAGTGATATGCCATCACCTTTGGTGAAGTGTTCCTACAATGACTTAGGCTGGCCATTTGAAGCATTACTTGCTTCCGAAGTTTCAGAACCCATATTGGAGGATGCTCCAAACTCCTCTTCGCCATATCCCAATCCTACATACCGAGGCCTTTACACAACCTCAATGGGATTAAAGATACCATGTCCTGCAATTCCAAGGCCCTTTCCTTCATAACCCATCTTGGTTAGAAATTTCAAACCTATACCTCTTATATGTTTTTCAAATGCACCAAAACCATCTTGATGGGAACAAGGAGAATTTGATGAATGGACTTCACTGCATACCTCACATATGTTTTCTGAAACAGATGTAGAAGGCACTTCCTTCAATCCTTCTATGAAATTTTTGTTCTTTGAAGCTTTCTCTTGAACTGATCTCTTTCGTTCCAAGTAGTCTTCATACAACACTTTCACCATCTCGGCCATGGAAAACACCGAATTTCGGAAATACTTCTCATCTTGAGAAATTCCTCCTGTAGATGCCATTTTATCCCTTGAGATGAGCTCTTCCCTGGTTAGCATGCAAAACTCAAATCCAAACGTCAACTAGCTCTGATACCACTTGATCCGAAAAGATCTTTTAAACGACAATGGTTGAGTTATTATGCATGTGTTTATTAACCATTTAGGAAGATGAATGAAAGAGGAATATTATACAAGAAACATCACAACCATATGCACATATGCAAATATTAAATAAATAAATAGGAACAACAAACCATAAATACCAATGTGATAACGAAGTTCGACAATCTCGCCTACATCTCCAGGCCTTTGTCTCAGTGGGTGAGGATTTATTATTTTTGTTCGAAGCTTTAAAAGTACATCACAATAGTGATAAAAGGTTACAAAAATGATCTGGTCTTATTCTACCATATCTCTAGAACCCAACAAAATAAACGACACTCAAATCGGATGACCGAAGCTCCCAAAAATGGCCCGCAAAGGTGCGCTCCTCAATAACTTCCTTGCATAAAAATGGCTTTGGCTTGGTAAATCTTCAGCATAAACCTACTTTGAATGTCCTCCCATGGCCTCAAGAAGGCCTGCTTTATATAGATTTGAAGTTGGTAACCATCTCCCAACTTCCCCTCAATATATGGCCTCAAAAAAGGGCCCAATATCCCCCAATATTGGCCAAAAATCTCCAAATCTGTTGAATAAAATCACTTAATATAAGGTAAAAACTAAATTTGTAACAAATATTAGGCTAATCCCCTCTGGTCTAGGCACACACCCCATCTACAGGGTCATATTGGCTCATATGGCCAAGCACCATCTCCTTAGGGGCTACGCGCTAGCCCTTACCCCCACTAGCACTAGTCACATGTCAATATTTAATAGGACCGAGCTCCGTTCTGTGCACCCAGTTGCTGGTCATAGCCCCGAGTCCCATGGCATTGTTGGAACTCGTATCCCATGGCCCCTGTTCCTGTGGATTATCCATGTAATGGAGCATTGGAGTATGGTTGTATGGCGTAGCCAAAACCGGGGGTTGGGGCCTAGCCCCATCCCTAACCTCTGCCCATACTACACACCTTTAAACTTAAATAAAATGTATGCGGATAAGGGTTATGGAACAACACGAGGGCAAGCTGGCTAGCCTGACCCTCCCAAGTCATTTGGCTCGGTGGGAGGTCGCGTGATCAAACCTTGTGAACTCCAAAATTTTTGCATAAACTTGCACCAACGAATGGGTGCCACGTGGCAGCCCATGTATGGGCCATGTGGGACCTTTTCATTCACTGAATCTGATGCCAAGTGTCAAACACTGACTAGTCCATCTTTGCCACATCATCTTCCCTCTTAGCACTGTCTTCCATGTGTCAAGTTCTTATTCATCCACCTATCCACATATGCCACATCATGTGCCATAAGAACCGTACGGATGTGCCAAGTGTCACCCTTGCAGTGGTGACACATGTCACTTTCAGACTGGTCCACTTATACCTGCCATGTCATTAGTTCATATGCCCATTCAGCCTGTCACGCTAGCTGTACATACGCTGAAATGTCAGTGCCAACTGTGCCTGCCATGTTAGTTGTACAACCTGTACAATCAACTACCACGTGGCACTATACAAACTGTACTGACTGTACAATCATCATTTTTTGCCTATTTGGAAAAAAAAACAGATCGTCATATCAGGAGCATACGACATCTGTTTGAACCCATTCAAGTTGTGTTGGTTTTTTATCGACGAGGCCTACACACACATCCATTTTGAAGCCATTATGAGAACTTTGAGTTTAGGCCTTTTTTAGCCCCATCAAGCTCCTGGATCCAAATTTGGTTCACACCTCCCCACTAAGGACCTTTTGGTCCTCTAAAAGGTTACAACATGAACCTTACAGATTACATTCTCATAAGGACAAAAACAAAAAAAATATGTTGTTCAAAATGATGTTATAACAGGTTATCATTTCAACATGTGTGATTACATTAATGGAAGCAAAATACAATGAAGATGTGACATCCACTTCTAGAAAAACCAAGTGGTTGGTTTCTTTCCTTTGTGGTGTTCCTCTTGCTTCACTAGTAATTCCTCTTCCTTCTTGAGTACATGCACAATCCTTTTGTCCTTCTTTGGATGAAGCTCCAGATTAATCTTCCAACAATTAACCTTTTGATGTCCACCCCTATTGCAATAAGTGCACTGGTTTTTCGGCATCCAAACTTGTTTTCCATTCTCTTTCTTCTATTGTGGAGTTGAGTCTTTATGTCATGTCTCCTTCCTGGTTGACATAAAATTCGTATACAAATATTGTCTCTTCCAACACTTGGAAACACAATGCTTGGGTGAATGACAAAATGTACATGGGTACATATTCCACAAGTTCCAGATTACATGATTATGTTTTTTATAATAAAAAAGAGAATTGGTAAAAAACTGACCATTATACCTTCCATGTTGATCTTCAATTTTCTTTGGAGATGACTTGTATTCACTACCACAATCAAGGAGTGATACGCCATCACCTTTCGTGAAGTGTTCCTGCAATGACTTAGGCTGGCCATTTGAAGCATTACTCACTTCCAAATATTTGGAACCCATCTTGGAGGATGCTCCAAACTCCTCTTCGCCATATCCCAATCCTACATACCGAGGCCTTTCCACAACCTCAACGGGATTAATTATACCTTTGCCCTCAATTCCAAGGCCCTTTCCTTCATAACCCATCTTGGTTAGAAATTTCAAACCTATACCTCTTGTATGTTTTTCAAATGCACCAAAACCATCTTGAGGGGAAGAAGGAGAATTTGATGAATGACCTTCACTGCATACCTCAGAGATGTTTTCTGAAAAATATGTATAAGGCACTTCCTTCAATCCTTCTTTGACTTTGTTGTTCTTTGAAGCTTTCTCTTGAACCGATCTCTTTCATTCCAAGTAGACTTCATTCAACACTTTCACTATCTTGGCCATGGAAAATACCGAATTTTGGAAATCCTTCTCATCTTGATAAATTCCTCCTATAGATGCCATTTTTTCCCTTGAGATAAGCTCTTCCCTGGTTAACATGCAAATCTCAAATCCAAATGTCAACTAGCTCTGATACCACTTGATCCAAAAAGATATTTTAAACGACAATTTTTGAGTTATTATGCATGTGTTTATTAACCATTTAGGAAGATGAATGAAAGAGGAATATTATAGAAGAAACATCATATCTATATGCACATATACGTCTCCGGGCCTTTGTCTCAATGGGTGAGGCTTTCTTATTTATGTTCGAATATTTAAAAGTACATCAAAACAATTCCAAAAGGTTACAAAATAGATCTAATCTTGTTCTACTAGATCTCTAGAAACCAACAAAAGAAACTACACTCAAACCGGATGACCGAAGCTCCCATAAATGGCCCGCAAATGTGCGCTCCTCAAAAATTTCCTTGCATAAAAATGGCTTTGTCTTGGTAAATATTCAGCTTAAACCTGCTATGAATGTCCTCCCATGGCCTCAAGAAGGCCTAGTTTATATATATCTAAAGTTGGTAACCATCTCCCAACTTCCCCCCAAGATCTGGCCTCAAAAAGGGCCCAATGTCCCCCAATATTGGCCAAAAATCTCCAAATCTGCTGAACAAAATCATTTAAAATCACTTAATATAAGGTAAAAACTCACTTTGTAACAAATATTGGGCTAATCCCCTTAGGTCTAGGCGTGCGCCCCCTCTACAGGGTCACATTGGCTCATATGGCCAACTGCCAACCCCCTAGGGGTTGCGCGCTGGCCCTTATCCCCGCTAGCACCGGTCACATGTCAATATTTAATAGGTCTGAGGTCCATTCTACACGCCCAACTGCTAGTCATAGCCCTGAGTCCCATGGCATTGTTGTTGCCCATACCCTGTGGCCCCCACGCCCATGGATTATCCATGTAATGGAGCACTGGAGTATGGTTGTATGGGGTAGCCAAAACCGGGGGCTGGGGCCTAGCCCCATCCCTAACCTCTGCCCATACTACACACCTTTAAACTTAAATAAAATGTATGTGGATAAGGGTTAAGGACCAACATAAGGGCAGGCTGGCTAGCCCAACCCTCCCAAGTTATTCGACTCAATGGGTGGTCGTGTGATCAAACCTTGTGAACTCCAAAATGTTGGCATACAATTGCACCAATGAATGGGTGCCACTTGGCAGCCCATGTCTGGGGCATGTTTCAAATCTTGATTCCCTAAATTTGAAGCCAAGTGTCAAACACCGACTAGTCCAGATTTGCCACATCATCTTCCCTGTCAGCACTATCTTCCACGTTTCAAGTGCTTATTCATCCACTTGTCCACATTTGCCACATCATGTGCCACATAAGCACCATACGGACGTGCCATGTTTCACCCTTGCAGTGATGACATGTGTCACTCTCAGATTGGTTCACCTGTACTTGCCACGTCATCAGTCCGTACGCCCGATCAACCTGCCACATCAGTTATACGGACCCTGCCACATCAATGCCAACTATTCCTGCCACATTAGTTGTACAGTCGTATGACCTGTATTTCCAGTTGCCACGTGACACTGTACGGACTATACAGTCATTATTTTTTGTCTATTTGGAAAAACGAATAGATCACCATATCAGGATCATACGATGTTTGTTTGAACCCGTTCAAGTTGCATTGGGTTCGTATTGACGAGGCCTACACACACATTTGTTTTGAAGCCATTCTGAGAAATTTTATTTTAAGGCCTTTCTAAGTCCCATCAAGCTCCTGGATCCAAATCTGGATCAACTAAGGGTTCAACATGAAACTTGGGCTAAAATTGAGTAAGGTTTGACATGAATTTTGGCGTAAACTTCTAATGAAATAAGGGATTGACATAAAAATTTAGGTAAACTTCATTAAAGTTCTAACATGAATCTCAGTGTAAACATGGATACGAGTTTCACTTGAATCTTGGGAAAAACTTTAGTAAGGGTCCAACATGAACTATGGGCTAAACTTCAAATGTAGTAAAGGGTCAACATGAAATTTATTGTAAACATTAATTTAAGGGTCCAACATGAATCTTGTTGTAAATTTTTTAAGAAATTGAAGTAAACAAGGGAAATGTATGAAATGATTTCTAAAAAAGCTGAAGATGATTTTTGAGTAAGATCTACTCTTCTTCTTAAAAAAAAAAATTGATTGAATGTTTTTGTTAGTGTTTGACATGAGTCTTGTGGTAAACTTTCACTATAGAAAGGGTTAGACATGAAACTCAGGGTAAAATTTAGTAAGGGTCCAAAAAGAATCTTGGGGTTGACATCAGTATGGGGTCGACATGAATCTTGAGGAAAGCTTCAAGTGTAGTAAGGTTCTAAACTGAAACTTGGGTAAAATTTACTAAGGGTACAATATGGATCTTGGGGTTATGTTCCTAGGACATTATTGTAGTCAAGGAAAATGTGTGGAAACAATTACCAAACAACATGAAAGAAAGTAAAATATACCCTTTGTTGTGAGAACAAAACTAGAATTGGGTGTTCTTTTTAGTATTCAACTAACACACTTTGTGAAAAATTACTAATTTAGGATCTCTTATGAAGAATTTTTTTATTTGGTGAGGCCTTCTATGGTACACTCAAGGCTAGTGATGTCCTGGTTTCTTTTGTGTGTGTTTCTAATGAAAAGGAAGAGAAAATGGTGCCTAAGTTGGCCCATAGTTTTAGGAATCATCAAGAAATTCCTAGCAACATTTTTTGAAAATGAATAGAAATTGTTCAATCTTTTCTAGTTGTTTTTGAGGTTGTTTATGACATTATGGAATAACCAAAAAAATCACACACACACACACACACACACACACACACACACACACACACACATATATATATATATATACACACACACACCCACACTTTTCTCTCTCATACGATGTTAGATGGGAGAAGGTTGCTTAGGAAGAACTCATCATGGTACTCTACATGTGTGTACACCAAGGAACAACCTATTCATTAGAGCATTAGAGGGATATCATTTTGTTTTCTCTTTGAATTTGTTGCTTTTTGTTGGAAGCAAGCCAAAGAAGAAAGAAAGGTTATTTTGGGAAAGAAGGCATGGACGAGGAAAGCGAAAGCTGGAAGGAAGAGAAAAACACGCGCATGCATGGAAGACCTAACAACGTTAGGGTTATGGTGTTTGTAATACATTGTAATGGTTGGTGAGCCAGACACTTATAAATATAGATACCTAGGTCTCATAGAAGGAGGGTGATGAAATGTAATATTTTTCTATATGACCTAATTTGTAAGCTGTTGACCTCGAGAGGAATAAGAAGGGTAGATCTTGAGGGTTAGATCGCAGGTTGAGGGGTATGGTGCGATCTAGTCCTCCTCATAATAGATCTCGACCTGAATGAGAGGAGTTGTAATCACACGACATTGTAGTGTTGGAACTGCTATAATAAAAGAGCTTAGAGATAGATCTTTGTGGACGTAGCCCAAGGGGGGTGAACCACGGTAAAACCTACGTTATGTGATTGAATGCATTTGTTTCTTTACTGTCTTCAATAGTTATTAATTTAAATTAATGAGTTGTTATATTTCATGCGCAATCATGAATGACAGTTTATGGTGTTAATAAGTTAAAATATAACTCTCAGTGTACAGTTCTCAGATCCCCACTCAATCCTTCATTGCAAACACACGAGTATTGCAACCACCCATTAAGACTATCTCGGGTGAGACTACGCATCGCACTCTGTGCGTTGTGTTGACTTTTGGTTTACCAGGAGGTTCGATAGTTTAGAGGCTTTGTTGGAATCCTAGTAGACATGAACCCTGTGGCAAGGGTATGGACGATATAAACTCAGACATCTAAATACTTAACCAAAAAATGGTTTCATTTCCATTGATTGGAACAATAGAGGATTGAGTAGATGGGATGTGTTGAAGATCTGTTAAAACATACGTAAGATCTGCAGGAGGTGGGTCAAGAGAATACTAAAGCGAACGAGGAGAAGGAGAAAAGAATGAACCACTAGAAGGGAATATTGAGCCCGTGGAATCCCACAAAAGAAGAGATCGAAAGATGGCTAAGGACAAAAGAGTTGGAGTTTGCAAAGAAAGATAACAAAAATCCTAGAGTAACAACGCGCAAATATCTTGAGAAATACGTGTTTACTGATTTACATGAAGTATTTTTCTGTGTGTTTTCCACACTTATTGCAGTAGTGGATATTGAGGTTGAAGGATAACCATGCAAAAAACTGGATCCAAAAGTTAGAGTGGACCTCAGTTCAGGTTGAGTAGTTACAGCAGGTGAACAACAAATTCACCCGCGCAGTAGATTTTTGGCTCGACAATATTGTAACAGGTTTTATAACAGAGTTTGCAGTAGATACAACGAAGTTGTGCAACGTAGCAGAGAAAGAGTTTCTACGTGGGCCTCGAGGAATGTATATTAGGTCGTTGTATACTTCTATTAAGATCTTTCTATACAATAAAGGTGTAATGAAAATCTAGTTTGAAAACTAAACTTCCCTGCATGCATGGGGGAAGGGGGGAAGCACTGACAGAAAAAGGAGAAATGGAAGGAGAAGTGGATAAAGGGAAGAAGGAGGAATGCTTGGACCCAATCATGATGGAAGATTACCATATCAAGCAGATCATGGCGACAACTAGAAAGATGCGCAGTGGAGTACCCTACCAATACAAGGTGAATACCAAGAAGAGAGTCGTAGCCGCGAGGGAAGGCTTGGCAAGTGACGAAGAAGAGGTAGAGGATCAATGGGATGTGGAGAAGATTGAGGAAATCCTGCGCGCAACATATGAGAGGAATATGAGAGGTCCAAGAATAAGAAGAGAAGGCAACAGTCCTATCCATATTAATGTCAGTGTGGAACCCATAAACCCATGTGCGACTTATAAACCAAAGAGAACACCACCATTTAGAAAACTGCATTTCGGGGAAGAAAGACAACTGGAAGTACATATACACAAGGAACAACAACTGGAGGAACCAGTTCAAGAAGCACTAGTAAAGTTTGTACACCACGTGGAGGTAGTAGTTCAACATTCAGGATGGTAGGACACGATCCCACCATCAGGTTACTAGAATTCAAAGGAGAAGCGTTAGAGGACCCAAAAATGTACTTGTTTATCTGTGAAAAGATTTGGGAAGAAAAACATATCACAGATGAAGATACTAAACTTCCATAGCTAGAGATTACACTAAGGGATCGCGCACTGGATTGGTATATGAGTCTAGATACAAAAAATCCACCAGGGACAACCCGAATGATTGTGGACATTAAGAAATTGTTGATAAACAAATTTCAGAAGCCAAGTTCAGAGGATCAGTACATGAACGAGATGATATAAATTAGACAGAAACCATGAGAATCCATATGGGAGATTGACTAGAGATTCAAGCGACTGAAAGGAAAGTTGAAATATCTCATGACCAATATGAAACACATGCATCTGTTCGTCAATTCATTGCTACCACACTTGAAATACCCATTACGACAACATAAGTTTCAGACATAGGTAGAGGCTCTGCAGACAACCCTACAATTGGAAGAAAACCAATACCAGCAGACGAATCCAGCCATCGAAGAAATGAATGAGGATTTGAATAAATTAATGTTCCAACTGAACCAGAACAAAAGTAAGGACAAACAAGAATTTGTTTGTTGCACTACATGCAGGACGAAAGGACACCACAAGAACGAATGTCCAACCTTCGCATAGTATATAGCAGCAGGAATGCCAAATTCATTACCAATAGGAGGACTATGGTGTGAGATCTTTAAGAAACCAGGTCACGATCCATATCATTCCCCAATGATGCAGAAATACCAGGCAGTCCCAAAGAGTTCATATTGTAACTTTTCCAAGTCAGTGGGCCACGATGACAAATATTATAGAACTATGGATTTGATGCGAGAGAGGAGATCAGATGCATATAGAGTGCAGTCAGAAATGATTAATGAGAAAGTTGCACCACAATTTAACCAAGTTCCATCCCCATACAACACTCTGCAACAATAGTATAATACTGTGCATCGACCATATAATACCATGCAACCTCAGTACAATACCGCGCAGTACAATCAAGTGCCTCAATATAACGCATTGAGAGGAGATTGAGCTAGCTACAGAGGGGGGGGATGAGAGAGAGGAGGATTTGGAAGAGGTAGAGGACCAGTGGTATGTCACAACTGTCAAAAACCAAGACACTATGCAAGAGAATGTCCACTTCCACCAGCAACTTGCATGCATTGTCGAACATCAGACCATGATACGGAAGAATGTCCAATACTATTAGTAAAGATCCAGGAAAAGAAGAACCAATACAACCAGAATGTTCAATGAATTTTAGCAGAAGCGAGGGATGAAGGACAAAACATCAACATGGTGACGTGTGGAGGTGCTAAAACAGGAAATGATGCAGTTCGACAAGAGCCAGTACAACACCAGTGGGTGAAGAAGAACGCCAAACCAAGGAAGTAGTTCAACACGCAGGATGAGAAGGATATATTTAAGCAAGAAAAACAAGAATTTCAGAAGTATGACATTGCATGGACTTCAACTGCATAGCAGAATAAAGAGGCCCCAGAGTATGAGATGCCTCCATCATTGGATGATACCAAAGAAATGCATCCCCTGGGACAAGTAAGTACAATCAAAGGCTTTTTCCAATCATGTGTAAAAACATTGAATGATCCATCATCTGTCAAAATATTGAAAAAAATATTAGAAAGATGCAGCATAGAGATAGAGGGAAAACTAGAACAAAAAACAGTCAATCACCTACATACAAGAAGAAGAACAAGTAGAGAGTTCAGGCTGAATTCTAACATCAAAGATTTCAACATGGGAGATATCATACTGGATCTAGGATCCAAAGTCAATGTATTACCCAAGAAGACATAGCAACGTATGGGAGAGCCCACATTAGGATATTCACCTGTTCAACTAAATCTAGCAAACCAACACAGAGTTCTACCAATTGGTAGACTAAAAGGAGTGACAATAGACTTGGATGGAGTGTGCACTAAAGAAGACTTTGAAGTAATTGAAATAGTGGACGACATGACACCATATCCAACATCGCTTAGCTTGGATTGGGAATTTGATAACCATGCCATAATCAATTTAAAGATATGAAAAATGACATTTGAGTCAAAAGAATACAGGGTCATCACACCATTAGACTCATCAGAAGGGGAAATGTTTGTAGAACCTACTTGCTTAGGCTTCGACGAAATCATCTAGTTGTACAGAACAACTATGCACAATGAGGACTATGTAAACCCAATTGCAGATGGGATACTCATTTTTTGGAGCATTACTTCATGTGCGACAGACTCAAACATAGGTTTAGAGAAATGACAATAAAGGCTACACGAAGTTTCCACAAGAAGGTGCGCAAGAATAAAACATGCAGTAAGATGGGTAGGTACGGAGATAAGAGAACCACCTAGTTTCCATGGAGTGAATTATCTAGAAGTATTATTGGCACAATACAAGGAGGAAGTGTTAGGAAATCAGAGACTATTATCACTCGATATAGCACTCAAGGCCACACTTGCAAGATGGTGGGGCACACACAAAGAAACAATCATGTATTGGTACCAATGTAAGCGGTTACTGCGCATAAGGTTTGCCACAAAACATAAAAAAAAAGAAACATAAGTACAATGGACAGGGGGAACCAACATAACACTTGGAGAAGTGCAGAGCGCTGTGGAAAATGAAACCCTCAGAGGAATGGCCTCATCATTTTGTACATACCTTAGAGGGCATACCAACAAACTGGTATACAAACCAGGAATTGCATAGAGGAACTTCGAACTGGACAGTACTACAACAGAAATTTACAACCACTTTCTCATCCGAGCATGAGAACCCCAACATATATGCAACACTTAAGCAAATAAGAGGGGTGATATTCATTAAGGAACTAGAATTCGAACACATAATAGAGGAACAACAACAGAACAAACATACAATAAAATAACTGTTGTCATGCTACCATGTGCAAGAAGCAACACTAGATGAATATGATCTGTACAATATTCAGAATGAGGAAGAAGAAGGTGAAAGAGAAGTGGAAGTTCCACCTCTAAAATTAGAAGTAATTGCTGCACCAATCAAGGTGAATAAATTCAACATTAGGATAGTTGAGAATCCCAAAATGGCCAACATTGGATATTACTGGGATGAGCAAACAATAGAAAGCATAACAGAGTTACTGCGCGAGTAGAACGACTTGTTTCCCACAACATTTATAGAAATGAAGGGTATAGCGGGGGAGATAGGAGAAATGAAGATACCACTCAGAGCTAAAGGAAGATCGATCATACATCGACCATATAGACTAAACCTGATATATAAGCATAAAGTTAAAGCTAAGATCGATAGAATTCTTGAAGCTGGAATCATAGACCCTGTGGAAGAATCAGAATGGATAAGCCCTATGGTAGTTTAGGACAAAAAACAAGGCAGGATAAGAATATGCATTGACTTGAGGAAGTTGAACAATGGATGCCTACATGACTCGTTCCCTATGCCTTTCACGGATGGATTATTGGAGAATGTAGGAGGACACAAAGTATACTCATTCATTGATGGATTCTCAGGCTACCACCAGATCAAGATAGCATAGGAAGACAGATACAAGACCATGTTTGCCACAAAATGGGGATCCTACCAGTACACAGTCATGCCATTTGGACTGAAGAATGCACCAACAATATTTTCGAGAGTAGTCATCGCTGCATTTAAGGAATTTATCCACCAATTTCTAGAGGTATACTTGGATGACTAGACAGTGTATAGTCTTTTGAAAGACCATGTAGAGGTCTTGTGGCTAATGTTAGAAAGATGCAGGCAGTTCCAGATATCATTAAATATCAAGAAATGTATCTTTGGGACATCGTTTGGGATACTATTGGGCCACATAGTGTGCAAGCAAGGTTTACTAGTAGATCCTACAAAGATCGCAGTAATTGTTAACTTTCCACCACCAAAAATAGTCCATCAACTAAGAGAGACATTGGGACACACAGGATACTATAGAAATTTTATCAAAGGATACACGCAGATCACCACGCCAATGGAGAAACTATTAAGGGAAGATACAAAGTTTCAATGGAATGACGATTGTCAACACGGTCTAGATACGCTGAAAGAAAAGATGGTCACTGCGCCAATACTAGCATTTTCAGACTGGGAGAAGACAGTCCATGTACATGTAGATGCATCAACCATAACACTTGGAGCTATTTTGGCATAGCAAAGAGAAGGATATTTGGAGCATCCTATAGCATTCGCGAGTAGAAAACCCTCAAAATCAAAGCATAACTATAACACTACATAGAGGGAAGGCCTAGCTATGGTCTACGCACTGCAGAAGTTTCGACATTAGTTAATGGGAAAACATTTTAAGATGTTCACAGATCACTCAACCCTTAAATACCTAGTAAACAAGACTGTGTTGGGGGGGAGAATCTTTCGATGGTTACTACTGTTTCAGGAGTTTGATTTTGAAGTAATAGTCAAGCTAGGAAAGTTGAATGCAGGACCTGACCACTTATCAAGGGTCACGAACGACGAAGAACCTACAAATTTAGAGGACAACTTTCCAGATGCACAATTATTTTCATTCTAGATCATCGATGAATACTTTGCATATATCATTCAATACCTGAGTACAGGTACTGCACCATAGGAATATAACACCACACAGAATAAGAACTTGGTAGTCTAAGCTACAAACTATCAACTGATTGCATGACACTTATACAAAATGGGTGTAGATAACATCTTGTGAAGATATGTGATCGAACATGAAATGCCAAGAGTTTTAGTAGAAGCCCATGAGGGAATAGCAGGAGGACATTACGCAGGTAAAGATACCACACATAAGGTATTGCACGTAGGACTATGGTGGCCGACCATTCACAAAGACTCGAAAGAATACTGCTAGAGAAGTGATTCTTGTTAGAGGGTTGGAAAACCCAATAGAAGGGACAAGATGTCGTTGTAACCACATATGACATTGCAGGTATTTGACAAATGGGAAATAGACTTTGTGGGACCGATTAACCCACTGGAAAAGAGGATAGGAGCAAGGTACATCATTACCGCGACATAATACTTGATAATATGAGTAGAAGCAACACCGGTGAAAGATTATAGCGCAGAAACAACAACACATTTTTTATTTGAACAAGTAATCACTAGATTTGGTTGTCCAAGAATTTTGATGAGCGACCAAGGCACTCACTTCAATAATAACACTATTAAGGCTATGATTGAAGAATTTGAATTCCATCATGAAAAGAGCACTCCATATCACCCACAGGCAAATGGAACAGTGGAAGCATTTAACAAAATCCTTGAAGATGCACTAACGAAGATTTGTAATTTCAACAAGGATGATTGGGACCTCAAAATACCAGCAGTATTATGGGCATACAGGACCACATGCAAGAAGTTGACATGACACATTCCATTTAGATTGGTATATGGACAAGAAGCACTAGTTCCACTAGAATTGTTGGTACCCAGTTTGCGCATAGATGCGATTACGCACATGACAGAACGAGGCACAGTACAAGACAACCTAAATAAATTGATGATCATGGATGAAGACATGATCCTAGAAGGGTTCCACCAATAAGTTCAGAAGGAAAGGGACAAATCTTGGCATGAAAAAAACATCAAGAAGAAAACTTTCAAGGAAGGAGACTTAGTATTGATGTATGAAAACAAATCCATTCAACACCCAGGAAAACTCAGACTGCATTGGTTAGGACCATACGAGGTAAAAACTGTCACAGATTGGGGATATGTACAGCTGAAATACTTAGGAGGTTCATAACTCAGAGGGATGATCAATGGGAGCCAAGTAAAGTCGTACCAGGGTAGTCAATCGCCCACAACTTGAGAGTCACCGCACAGTAAAAAAATAAAAAAATAGGATGTTAAACGATACCAATAGAGGTACAATGAATTGAAACAAGAAAGAACACTCACACTTAGGACTACAAACTCGACGAAGACAAGACCAACGTTCCGTCAAAATGGAAACAAGCGGGAAAAGTAAAGACATCAAAAGAAATAATAAATGATGAAGGCATGCAGAATTGAATGCTGAAAAGGATCGACGAGACGTCACATTAATCGTGCCAATTAGAGACGGCAAGGGAGAGTAATGGAAAGTACGAAGGAACCAAAGGTTCATTGAATCTGTGATAAAGGTAGTGTCTTCGACAAGCTTCATATGATGCCCATACAAAGCAGGGACGTGGGAGCCAAAATCTTATTGCGAAATAAGAAGAGACAGAGAGCGATAGAGCCTGTTGAAAAGTCAACAAGAAACATGTGTCTAATTTACTTTTCCCTTAAATAAATTAGACAATAAATATTAATCCATTATTTCATTCATAATTGAGTGAGTTGGATTTGTAACAGAATTATAAGTGTAGTTAAGTGAGTTAAGATCAGTTGTACAGGTTGCAACTAAACATGCACTAGTGAGAGTTCAATTAATCAATGAACTGACATGCAACTAAAGATTCACCATGGTTAACTACATGCATGTCAGATCTAGTGGAGGCCCAGTTGAGATAACAGGTGAAAGGGACAGTTTGACTATTAGTTGTGATTTGATCACACATGTAGTGGATATGCTTATGAGCATGTGAAAACTAGGCAATTCTATAAGGAACATTTTGAGAATTTGAATTGTAGAGATTTGTGTAGAGGAGGCAGGCTGTCTGGACACGGAGAATTGGCACATGTATTTTCTAATTTGTGTAAGACAGTGTGAGACAATTGTATTGTACTGAGAGCTCTTGGATTAGAGCTTTGTATGAGATTGTTTCATGATTCATGATATACATAATATATGATAGTGGGGTTTTTAGCTTTACGCTTTCCTGATAAAACTTCTATGTTATGTGTTCTTGATATTTCACTTTGTGATTGTGGTTGTGATCATGGTTTAATTTTCCGCAAGAATAATAGTAGAAGCGATTCTGTATTTAACAGTGGCGTAATTGTTAGATCAAGAGAATCGTAGGAGGTACTTAATTTGTATTGAAATTTTTACATGGTATCAGAGCCACGAAGGCCACGGAGCCATGGAAGTGAGGTGCGAACATAATTTCATTCTTGCAGGTCCCGTCTCTAGCAGGCTGCGAACTTTAGTACTGTAGACTACGCTCAGTTCTCAAAGAATAAATTCTCGCACCCTAGACAAAGCCATGGTGCAAACTTCATTGAAATTTTCGCAGACTGCTTAAGGGAGAAGTGCGAACTCCCCTCACCCTACAGTGAAGCAGGGTGTGAACTTCCCAAGAAAGTTCGTAGGCTACACACAGGCAGGGTATGAAATTCTCTTAGGATACTCTCAGGAGGGGTGCGAACCTCCCAGGGAAGAGGGATTGGAGCAGTTGATTTTTGGTGGTTGGATAACATTCAAATTTGCAAATTTTTCTTGGTGCGACAACTGATTCAAGATCGAAATATCTTTCAATGGCTTGAGGTTGGAGTATGCACTCAAGGGAAACTCAAACTACATTTCATAGAAGGACAGGATGGAAGCAGTACTCGAAGACAATGGCTTGAAGGGTTACATTGACAATGATGTTCCTAAGACGGATGTGATAGATACTACAAATCTTGATGCATGGAAAAAGAAAGTGGTGAAGGCGAGGAGGATTCTGTTGGAGGGAGTATGAGACCACATTGTTTCAAGTCTCCATGGGAAAACCTCACCATATGCAATGTGGAAGCTTTTGACAGATCTGTTCCAAAACAGTAGCAACCATAGGAAATTGGCACTCAAAGATAAACTCAGGAAGATCAATATGGAGAAAGGCGACACCATTCCAAAATATCTCACGAAGTTTGTCCAATGTCGGGATGAGCTTGGAAGTGTGGGAATAACAGTCGCTGCTGATGATTTGGTGATCTTGGCGCTCCTAGGACTTCCCAAGAGTTGGCATAGTTATCAAGACTCTGTCAATGGAAGGGAAAAATTGTCGGATTGGGAACGACTATGGTCGGATCTAGTGCAAGAGGAGTTCAGGCGGAACACTAGAGATGGATCTTCATCAAAGCATGATGATGAAGAAGATTGTGCTTTGATTTCCAAGGCAAGGAAATGGAAAGGGAAGAAATTCCATCCAAAATCCGAGTCTAAAGTCAAGAAGCTGGATTTGTCCAAAGTGAAGTGTTTTCACTGTCACGAACATGGGCATCTCGCTACTAACTGTCCACAGAAAATGAAGAATAAGATGGTTGTTGGATCTACAATTGGTGAGGCTCTTGTCTCACAATTTTATCTTGACTTCACTTTGATCGCATGCATGGCTTCAAGTGCATCGGGATCGATGTGGTATTTGTATAGTGGAGCTTCCTTCCACATGACGGGAGATAAATAGTCTTTCATTGACTTGGAGGAGAAAGATCTCAGAATGCATATAGATATGGGCGATGATGGATGATACAGTGTAACTGGTATTGGTACCATTACATTTTAGAGGGAGTCAGGTAAACCATTTCAATTGAAAAATGTTAGGCATGTTCTAGGTCTGAAGAAAAACCTCATCTCAGTCGCAATGTTGGAGGATAGGGGCTATGATGTTGTTTTTAGCAGTGGTAAAGCCTACCTGCAACATAAAGAAACGGGTCAATTAAAAAAGATAGGGATTCAAGTTAAGAATCTCTACATGCTGGAGGTAGATGGCTACAATGCCATGATAGGCAAGGCAAAAAAAATGGTGAGCCGGGATGAGGGCGAATTATGGCACAGGAGATTGGGCCATATTCATCATGGAGCCTTGAAGATCATGCAACAAATATCTACTGGAATTCCAAGGGGAACACTTTCTCAGTTAGATCAGTGCAAGGGGTGCACCCTAGGGAAGTATGTAAAGTCCACCTTTCATGAAAAGGAGAACCATGCTTCGGTGATCCTGGAGAGAATTCACATGGATGTGTGTGGACCATTCTCGGTTGATTCAACAACAAAACATAGGTATTATGTTATTTTTGTTGATGACTTTTCTCGTAAATGCTAGATATTCTTCATGCAGAAGAAGGATCAAACATTCTCAAAGTTCTATGAGTTTAAAGTATTGGTGGAGAAAGAGTCGGGGAAGCAAGTGAAGGATCTAAGGAGCGATAATGGTGGAGAATTCATCTCTAATGAATTCAAAGACTTCTGCAACAGAGACAGAATTCGAAGAGAACTCATAGCGCCTCATAACCCACAACAAAATGGGGTCGCAGAGAGAAAGAACAGAATGATCGTGGGTGCAACACGAGTGATGTTGCATGATCAGGGCCTACCAATGCATTTGTGGGAAGAAACATGCAATACTGTGGTTTATGTGAAGAACCATTGTCCTCATAGAGTACTTGGCATGAGTACACCTGAAGAAGCCTTTACTGGCAATAAACCTGATGTTTCTAATTTTTAAATTTTTGGCTCATCTGTTTATGTGCATGTGACCAAGGATGCCGGGAAGAAGCTGGAATCGACTGCAAGAGTTGGGATATTTGTAGGGTACACAGAAACACCCCATAATTATCATGTGTATTTTTCGAATAGTAATATGACTGCTATGCGACGGGATATAAAATTCGATGAGGGGAAATCCATGTGGTTGTCGCTTGAGAGGGAGCTAGACTTTCATGCAGAAGAGGAACTGCTGGTTCCCAAGGATGAGTCTCAAGATGTGGATCAACCACATGATGAGGTTCATGGAGTGGAGGAAACCACTCAAGCAGATCCATCCATCGGAAATGGTAGAAAGCACACCACGGAAGCTGAAAGATTGAGACTAGATGTTGCACAGAATGTAGGAGCCCCTACTTCATAGTGCAGACAGAGACAGTCTCCTGATCGATTTGTTGGATACATGGCTCTCATGAGAAAATGTAGTGTGACTGAACCATCTTCCTTTCAGAAAGTAGTGCAGGACCCCACTTGGGTTGATGCTATGGTAGAGGAGTATGACTCCATTGTAAAAACCAGTGCATGGGAAATTTTCCCAAGACCGATTGATAAATTAGTGGTAGGTTCGAGATGGATCTACAAGGTAAAGAAAGATGTTGATGGGAGTGTGGAGAAATACAAGGCCAACTTTGTGGCCTAGATCTTCTCATAGACCGAGGAGATAGATTATGATGAGACCTTTGCACCTGTTGCAAGGTACTCTTCCATAATATCCATCCTTGCACTCTCAACGCAGATGGGTTGGCACATTCATCAGATGGATGTAAAAACTACGTTCCTCAATGAGATCATTGAGGAAGAAGTGTACATTGAACAACCAGAAGGTTTTGAGACCTTTGACAGAGAGTCACATGTTTGTAGACTCAAGAGCTCATTCTCTGGGCTGAAGCAAGCACCCCGTGCTTGGTACACTCGGATAGACAGCTATTTCACTGGATTGGGCTTCACCAAAAGTGAAGCAGATGCAAACCTATAGAAAATTATGGTCGCGGGTAAGCTTTCAATCATTGTGCTTTATGTTGATGATTTAATACTTACTGGTGATGAGCAGCTGATACACTCATGCAAGGAGGACCTTGCAAAGGATATTGAGATGAAGGATTTGGGCCTTCTTCATTATTTCCTTGGATTGGAAATATGGTAGTGAGATGGTGAACTTTTTATGTCTCAAGGAAAGTATGCAGGAGAGATACTGGGTAAGTTTCACATGGAGGGCTGCAAACCCATGGATACTCCTCTTCTAGGAAACTGGAGGAAAGAGGATGCTACTTCTAGAGAATTACTGGATTCTACTGTATATCGACAGTTAGTGGGTTCACTAATGTATTTAGTGAACATGAGACCAAACATTTGCTACGCGGTTAACCAGCTAAGTCAAGCGATGGTTAAACCTACTAAACTCTTTTGGAAGGCAGGTAAGCATGTCCTGAGATATCTGAAGGGCACATCTGAGTATGGATTATGGTACAAACAGACGGATGAGGTGAAGTTGCATGGCTTCACAGATGCAGATTGGGCGGGCAGCCCAACAGACATAAAGAGCACATCAGGGGGGATCTTTAGTATCGGATATACAATTGTTTCTTGGTACAACAGGAAATAGAGATCTGTGGCACTTAGTTCAGCGGAAGCGGAATACATGGCAGCGAGTCAAGCTGCATGTGAGGCTATCTGGATGAGGAAGATCTTGGCTGGTTTGTTTGGTTCTCATTTAGATCTGACAGTGATTTATTGTGATAATCAGAGTTGTATTAAAATCTCGATTAATCCTGTGTTTCATGACAGATCTAAGCATATAGATATCCGATATCATCATCTCAGAGATTGTGTGCAGTGGAAGATCATGTTGCTTCAATAAATTCCTATGGAAGATCAAGATGCAGACATTCCGACGAAGGTGCTCACCAGGAGAAAATTCAAATATCATAGAGACAGGATTGGGGTGAAGGATAATCCCTTTCTCGTTGAGAGGGAGTGTTGAAAAGTCAACAAGAAACATGTGTCTAATTTACTTTTCCCTTAAATAAATTAGACAATAAATATTAATCTATTATTTCATTCATAATTGAGTGAGTTGGATTTGTAACAGAATTATAAGTGTATTTAAGTGAGTTAAGATCAATTGTACTAGTTGTAACTAAACATGCACTAGTGAGAGTTCAGTTAATCAGTGAATTCACATGCAACTGAAGATTCACCACGGTTAACTACATGCATGTCAGATCCAGTGGAGACCCAGTTGAGATAACAGGTGAAAGGGACAGTTTGAATATTAGTTGTGATTTGATCACACATGTAGTGGATATGATTATGAGCATGTGAAAACTAGGCAATTCTATAATGATCATTGTGAGAATTCGAATTGCAGAGATTTGTGCAGAGGAGGCACGCTGTCTGGACATGGAGAATTTGCACATGTATTTGCTAATTTGTGTATGACAGTGTGATACGATTGTATTGTACCGAGAGCTCTTGGATTAGAGTTTTGTATGAGATTGTTTCATGATTCATGATATACATAATATATGATAGTGGGGTTTTTAGCTTTATGCTTTCCTGGTAAAACTTATGTGTTATGTGTTCTTGATATTTCACTTCATGATTGTGGTTGTGATCGTGGTTTAATTTTCCGCAAGAATAATAGTAGAAGCGATTTTGTATTTAACAGAGGCGTAATTGTTAGATCATGAGAATTGCAAGAGATACTTAATTTGTATTGAAATTTCTACAGAGCCTACGAAGCACAGACAAAGTTCATAGAGGTTATAGAGACCACTCGACGGACGATCGAATTTCACCACCATGGCACCACCCAAACAAGAAGAACTGAGCTAGACTGCCCAACACTCCAGAGTTAGAACCAGGGCACAAGTAGAATTGCAGGAAAGTGAACAACAGCTGCAAGAAGTCGTCAATGTAGACGAAATCCCATCACCAGATACCACACCAATTAACCCTACACCCATGGTAGAAGAAACCCAATAGACAACACTTGAGAACATGAACATGGATATGCCGTGAGAGGAACATGAACAATAGAACCAGGGCACCGACAACCAAACACAACTAGAGAACCTTGAAGAAGGTTTGAGAGTCAATGGGATGGCTCCAAAGTAGGCATAAGCAACCGAACCAGATGAGTCACAGACAACCACGTCGGACTATCCACATGAGGGAGCAGTGGAAGATGTCATGGTCTGGCTAGAATAGTATGTCGAAGAATGACCAATGGAGGCTGGAACCTCGAGTCATCCACCACCGAAAATGCAGAAGCAACAGGTACCTAGGTCACCATGCAAGCAACCCATCGCAACAATGTTTTTGCCGCACATACAAGAAGGGGTACGGGTGAAAGAAGACTTGCTAGGTTATGTCGAGAAGCTAAAATACTCGAACCATGATGTAATGGACACAGACAATTTCCTGGATTTTGCGAAGAAAGTCCACCTATAGACTATTGGTTTGGATGCATTTGGGGAACGGGTTAATAAACCACTCCAGTGGGCAACAGGATTGGAAAAAACATGGATTTTAGGTCTGCTAGAACTACCACACTTTGGCAGAGGATAGTATGTAAGAAGTTGCGTCAAACAATTGATGCAAAGACATATGGCTAAACAAGCTCATCTCAATAGATGTAGAGATCATTCTGAACATTACAGGGATGCCATCACAGGGCATGGATCCTGCACAATTTATCGATGATAAAACAAAAGAGAAAGCACTCACTGAGGAGATGAAAAAGAAATACGACACTGAAAGGGGGACGTGAGGAATCATCATCAAACGAATCAGCGACATCGCGACAAAAATGGCCACAAAGATCATGGCCTACAAGCTGCTCAGAAAATTATGCAAGGAGGAAGTCTCGACTAGGGTTGTCGCATTTACTGTACAGTGTGCCGAGGGCACCACAGTTAGTTGGGCCCCTTATCTTTTGAATTTGTTTCTAGATGAATGCACGGATGCACAGGATCTAGGATCAAACTTTCATTACTCATGGTTGCACATGCTGATAGCCATTATGGGATGGAAGGAACTGAAATATGTATTTTTCACCACCAGACCCAAACCCAATCATGGAGCAAGATATTTATCACTTGGCGCCGCATCAGACGCCAGTAAAAAAATATGAACGCATCCATATTCGCAGGATATCTTCGCGACCTACAGGAGGCCATCACCAAACTTTGCAGAATAACAACACAGGATGTTGCGTACTATCAGGACATAGCCAACTTCAAGGCCACTCAACATGTGGTATGGATACATGCATGGAAGGACCCCAAAAAGCAGTGGCTACAATTGTGTTATTGCATCATGGAGGGAGACATAGAAATGGATATCAAGGATTGGGAACATGATTGGAGGATCCCAATCCTCACTCAACACATAACTGCAAGAACAAAGGAAGAGGAGACAAGGCAGGGAGAGACACAACCCCAGGAAATCACAGTGCTCAAGAACCCAAGGACATGCTAGGCCAAGACAAAGAAGATGAAAGATGGGAAATCTAAGACAGGAACCTAGAAGGGGAAGAAGAATAATACACAACCACCCCAAGTACAGCAGAAACAGGTTGAGGCAGCGCATGGGACTACACCAAGTCCTAATATACAAGAGCCAGGCCCAACTAAGTGACCAACTACTCAACCGGGGGGTGCACGCAAAAATATGAAGGCGCATAGAACACCTACAGAGTACATGATTACAGAGGATGATGCATAAATGATAGCCCAAATGGTTTAGGATCGTACATTCAAGGATTTTGAGAATGTGGTGCACCACAGGGACAAAATTCAAGAGGAGCTGGCAGACATACGACAGTTCCTCAAGAATATCGGGGAAGCACAGGAAACCGACATGAACATTGAAATAGGACCATCAACATCACAGACATGAGGAGAACCTTAAGAAATACTACATCCAAGGGAAACATTTCACAATACACCCAACATGTTGTGCATGGACGAGATCGTGGGGTAGACACCCCTAAAAGACTTAGCTCAATTACAATTGGTATTTCCCTGGATACCATCCAAGGCTCTACATAAATTATAGGTTAGTATTACCCAAGAGGTATAGTCTCGTGCACACACAGACACAACCAAATTACAATAGGTAAAGGATAAATGGGACGAGCTGGAATTGATATATGAGAAGGTCAAGGTAGAGACCCAAGAGGAGAGGGAACATGTGAATGGATTGGAACAAAAAGTGGCCAGAAATTATGAGAATCCAAATACCGTGCAGAGGAACAAACTCATAGCAATCGAGAAGATTGATCAGATTGCACAGGAAATCGATCAATATCACTAGGAGATCAAGAATATCCGTGAAAATCTCATACCTACCACTCCACCGGAGGTAAGGGAGAAAAGGCAGCAGGAGGAAAAAGAGAAGCTACAAGAGATAGAGTAGCAGGTCAACGCAACAGTTGAGTTGCTCGAAAAATCAACATAGCTCTAGACGAAGCTAGAAGAGTATCAACAGGTCCATCAATGGGACAATGAAGAAGAAAGGATAAACACAACTATCCAAGACCTCAAGTAGAGGAAGAAGACGATGTCCATCACAGAGTGCATCAAAGGGGCACAAGATATGAAGATATTACAGGCAGAACTCACCACCACGCAGATGCAAAAAAATGAGCGTCAGGCTCAAATGGAACCACTCCAGGAGTGAGTAAAAGAAGTAATTGCACAGGCAGAGGAATCCAAGACATATATGGCACAAACGCAAGTAGAGTCCGCAGGGTGGATCAATGACAAAATTGCAGTATAGACAGTAGATGCACTCAAGGAGAATACCACGCAGGTTCAAACGTAAGTAACGAAGCTCAGGGAGAAGTTTCAGACGATCACTAGGGAGATCGACGAAGCACACAAAGGGTAGGTGGCTCGGGATGAGCCACATGTTAGTGTTGGGGGCCTATTGGAAGTAGGCCAAAGAGGAAAGAAAGGTTATTTTGGGAAAGAAGGCACGCACGAGGAAAGTGACAGCTGGAAGGAAGAGAAACACGCGTGCATGCATGGAAGACCTAACGATGTTATACATTGTAATGGATGGCGAGCCAAAAACGTATAAATATAGATACCTATGTCTCATAGAAGGAGGCTGATGAGATGTAATATTTTTCTATACGACCTAATTTGTAAGTTGTTGAGCTGCAGAGGAATACAAAGGGTAGATCTTGAGGGTTAGATCTCAAGCTTAGGGGCCTGGTGCGATCTAGTCCGCCTCATAATATATCTCGACCCAACTGAGAGGATTTGTAAGTGCGTGACATTGTAGTGTTGGAATTGCTATAATAAAAGAGATTAGAGCCAGATATTTATGGATGTAGCATAGGGGGGTGAACCACAGTAAAACCCACATTATGTGATTGAATGCATGTGTTTCTTTACAGTCTTCAATAGTTATTAATATGCTAAATGAATGAGTTGTTATATTTCATGCATAATTGTGAATGAAAGTTTATGGTGTTAATAAGTTAAAATAGAACTCTCAGTGTACAGTTCTCAGATCCCCACTCAATCCTGGGTTGTAAACACACGAGTATTGCAACCACCATTTAAGACTATCTCGGGTGATACTGTGCAACACACTTTGTGCGTTGTTGTTACCCATGATTTTGGTCATCATGATGATGTATTGATGATGGTATACTCAGGCTCTTCATAAGAACTTTCTCCTGAGAAGAGTTAGTTTCATCTCTTCCCAGAAAACTCATTTTTGAAGAAGGTTCACAGGCTGCTAATACATTTGGGTGCGAGAATGCCTGATTCTTGCAGGCTGCCTTAAGCCAGGGTGCGAACTTCTCGCACTGTGTTGAATAGCTAGGGTGCGAACTCTTCCTAAAGCATGGAAAAAGATGAATTCTCGATGTTTCTAGAAGGGAATCTTCTAGAAGTATGGGTTGGAATTCAAATGGTTATCCTTATACTGGATTCCCAGATATTGTGGGATCATTCTTATCCAAGGAACTAACTCATTCTCTCCTATATATTGAGAGAATTCTCATGGAAAAGGTTTATCAAGATTCATTGGAGAATTGGTGAAAGAATTGTGTGAAGGACTTAGCTGAACAACAGCTTGGAGACTCTAGCAAGTCTACCAAGAGGATTTGATCTTCTTCATGCAAGGATTGAGCAAGTGTGTGTGTGTTGGAGCCAAGATCCATCGAAAGGAAGCTTGTGACATCAAGGCTATCAGGTTGTAATCTTTAATTTCAATCAATATGATACAGTGGCATGTCCATTTCCCATAAAGCTATTCTCACTTTATTGTGTAATTCCTTGATCATACACATAAGTTGACTGTTGAATATATTGTGCTATCTTCACTTTGGTTGGTTTGTGTTGTCTTGGTCTTGACTTCACGAGAGCACTGGAGCGAAGCAGGAGCAACAAAGACCCTAGGAAGCGATATAAAGGTATGTTACTTGTTCCTTCCTACTAGTTGATTCAATGGTCAAAACTTAGGGAAAGAGTCATGTCCTGTCCTGTTTTGTTCTAGATCCAGGTGGATCTAGGGAGATCAGTTAGTGTCCGCACCTACCGATTAGTCCGATAACAGTTGTGTTTCCTTTTGGTTTACCGGGACGACCTATAGTTTAGAGGCTTTGTTGGAATCCCAGTAGACATGAACCCTGGGTCAAGCATATGGACGATATAAAAGAAGACATATAAATACTTAACCAACACTTTTGTATCACTCATGGTGATGATGATGTTAGTCATATCTTAAGTCTAACAAGGATTATTAGACAAATAAAATGAATTAAACTAAATATTTTTCAACATGTTGTTTTATAATTAAACATGGTGGAAATGAAAGTACTAAGGCTATTATGGTTTCTAGAGAAGGTTTCTTAGGAAGAACTCATCATGGTACTCTACATGTGTGTACACCAAGGAACAACCTATTCATTAGATTACTAGAGGGATATCATTTTTCTTTCTCTTTTAATTTGTTTCTTTTGTATCACTCGTGGTGATGATGATGTTTAGTCATCCCTTAAGTCTAACAAGGATTATTAGACAAAGAAAATGAATTAAACTAAATATTTTTCAACATTTTGTTTTATAACTAAACATGGTGGAAATGAAAGTACTAAGGCTATTAAGGTTTCCGTAGAAATTAGAGAAAATAATTGAGTTGTGAAATTGGGTAAATTTGTATCTAATATTATTTAGTGTAGGATGCGTTAAAATGAAATTTTCTTCATCTTGAACCTATTTTGTATCACAAATTTTACAAATCCTCAACCTCTTTTGTATCACAAATTTTACAAATATGATCTTTGTTGGCCCTTGACCAAGTTTTGGGAGATTCTTGGTCATTTTGACCTATTTTGGGACTTCGACAGCCTGTCGAAGAAGGAGTGCAAGTCGAAGCAGAGATCGCGGGATCTCGACCCCGTTTTGGATCCTTTTTGGGATTTGGGAATATGTAATGGGTATGGGATGTCGGCCCATGGGTTTACCCATGTTTAGGCCTATTTTGTAAAGTATAAATAGATGTATAGGCAATGTAAGAAGAGAGAGATATATGAGGAGAGGTCGATAAGCTAAGTGCTATATCTATGGTTTGTAAATTCTCTGTGCATATTGTGAGAAGTTTGCAGAGCTAAGTGAAAGAGGTTGTAAAGGATTGTGGTGTGCTTTGTGTTGCAATGCAAGGAAGAAGGATCTAGCGAGCTATGCAGATATTATGTCCTATGCAGAGTAGGGTTTTGAGGCTCTATGCATGTAACCCTTTGAAGAAGATAATAAAGAATAAGAGTTGGTGGACGTATCCCCAGGGTGGGGGTGAACCACATAAATACGCTGTTATTCTTCTCTGTGCAATGTTCTGATGTGTTTATGTCTTTTGTTTCTAAGTTCTTTGAGATAGATAGATAGATCTGTTTATTCTTTGTGCGTATGATGAATCTAGATGTTATATCTGACATAGGTAAATAGGCTTAGTGCTTGAATCTGATAGACTTGATCCAATTTTGTATGCTAAGTGCTTCAATACAGTAGGTTAGAGTGAATGTTGCGATGTTTTGTTTTCTCTGCAGAGTAAATATTTGTTAAAAAATGATGAACTAATGGTGCCAAGTGCTCTATTAAGTGTTATAATCACAGATCTATGTCCTAGCTAAGGTTGCAGACACCTGAGTCCTACAACCACCCCTGCCTCTACCTCAGGTGATACTTCATCTTCTTTGCAGGTGTTGTCGAAAGGGTTTGTAGTTAAGGTTTTGTTGGTGCGTTGATGTAGCGTTGAACCCCAGGTTTGCCCCTGTGCCAAAAAAAGGTTTCGTTTCCAGGACCTGAAGCTGTAATTATTGGGACGATGCCGCTCAATTCTCTTTCGCCACATTGAAACATGCACTCACAACTTCCCTTCTACTTCAACCTAACTATAACAAGGATTTCTTATTATATCTGGTTGCAGCAGAGTCAAACATTGGCATGGTCTTAGTTCAGAAATATGAATTGTTCTAAGAATATGTCATCTATTACCTGAGCCGCGACCTCATAGGATCGGAACTCAATTATTCTCATATCGAAAAACTTGCATTGGAAACAGTCCATGTTGTTCAAAAGTTCTATCATTATGTTCTATTTCGTAAGACCACCGTCATTGCTGTCGTGAATCCATTTCACTAAATGTTGACATGACGGGTAATAGGTAGAAAGATCAGTAGATGGATACTCATCCTCCAGGAGTTTGACTTAGATTTTGTTTCAACAAAATCCAAAAAGTCATTGGTCTTTGCATAACTTATTTTGGAACTTCCGGTTGAGTTAGGTGATCTTGTGCCCGAAGAGTCACCTATCAGAGGAGATATGTTTTTGATCACCTCTTTGGATCTCTGGTATGGAGATATCATTATCTGTCTCCAGACTTTGAAGTGCCCCACCATTGCTTCTTGTGATGAGCGTCGACGCATACGCCATCAAGATAAGAATTATCTCATACTCGATGATACATTGTATTAGAGAGGTGTAGACTGCATCCTACGCCGATGTCTCACTAACAACGAAGAAGTTATCATGCTTAACGATTTCCATATTGGAGCTTATGGCGGTCATGTGTCTGGGTTGGAAACAACACAAAAGATTCTACGAGTTGGTTACTTCTGGCCGACACTTATCAAATATTGTATCAAATCGGTCAAGAAGTGCCATCCATGCCAAATATTCTCTTGGAAGATGAGAGCACATCCCGCTCCCATGTTTCCTGTCATCACAGTTGGTCACTTCACCAAGTGGGGGATTGATTACACTACATGCAACCCTCCTTTAGCAAGGGGGCATCGCTATATCATCGTAGCAGTAGACTACTTCACAAAGTGGGTTGAGGCTATGCCAACGTTTAAATATGAGCATCGCTATATCATCGTAGCAGTAGACTACTTCACAAAGTGGGTTGAGGCTATGCCAACGTTTAAAGATGACGGAGAGACTGCAACTCTCTTTTTATTCAACCAGATAATAGCAAGGTTCGACGTCCCAAGGGAGATTGTCACTGACCATGGCAGTCACTTTCAGAACCAGATGATGACCGAGTTAACATCAAAGCTTGGGTTACGGCAGGAACATTCGTCACCCTACTACCCCCAAGCAAATGGTCAAGTGGAAGCTGTGAACAAAACTCTTAAGACCATTCTACAACGAACGATCAACTCAGCCAATTCAAATTGGCATTTGATGTTATACTCGACATTATGGGCTTATTGAACATCTGTTAAGACTACAACCAGTTTCTCACCTTTCCAACTCATTTACGGGTTGGAGGCAGTCTTGCTTATCGAATGTCAGATCCCGTCTCTAAAGTTGGAAGTACAGTTATTGCCAGACACTTCTCCACTTGAAGAACGGTTAGTATACATTGAGCAGCTCAATGAACAACGTCGTGATGCCGACCATGCCAACGAGGCTCACAAACACAAGTTCAAGTGTCAGTATGATAGGTTTGTTCGTCCTCAGATTTTAATTGAAGGTGACCTTGTCTTGGTCTATGACCAAGATAAGGACCCCCTGGGGATAGGAAAATTCAAACCCATGTGGTTCGTACCTTTCATCATAAAAGAGGTTTTAAAAAAGGGTGCTTATCATCTGGTTGAGTTTGAAGGGAATGCTTTGGCGGAGCCTAGAAATGGGCTCTACCTCCAGAAGTATTACTCATAGGCAGGTCACTGTGGGTAACTTTTTGTAACATATGTATAGTCTTTGTACTATTACTTTCTAGTTTATTTTAGTGTTATGGACGTGTCGTTGATGTTATATTTCGTCACTGTGGTAGATGTCAATTGATTTTAAGGTGTTCATTGGGTATGCAGATGGTGCTAGTCGACACACTCGGAGGCTTGCCTCCGCAACTTGGGTAATCTTTACACCTCAAGGCCATTTATTATCTTCCGGAGGTATATGCTTAGGTGACACCACAAACAATGTCGCCGAGTATAGTGCAGTTATTGAGTTTCTTCATGACGCTTTGTCATTTGGTATCTCTCATCTCTGGGTCTATCTTGATGCTCAACTGGTTGTGTCTTAGTTAAACAGAGTATATCGGGTTCATGATCCAACTTTACACCGACGATTCCTTAGGGTACGTCTCTTAGAACGAAACTTTGATTATATTACATATTTTCATGTTCCTAGGAGATTAAAACAAGTTACATATACTCTATCTAATCAAATTTTAGATTGGCATCTTTCACACATATGAAAGAACATTCACATAAACATGTAAATACATTTTTTGCACACATGATCCATAAGACACAAAAGACAAAAAAAAAACCCATATATAATATCATAAAGTAACCAGAGTACATAGATGGACGCAAGCGCCTAAAAAATATGATCAATAACGAGTCATGGGGCTTATTCCCTCAAAAAATATATACAAGTAGTGCTCGTGGCACGTAAAAATGTCTAGCTAAAGTCAGGGCCTATGGGCCCTGTTATGCTGATCCACAGCGTTGGCTAAACGCCGAAACAATCAAACCCACGTCCGTGGTGCCCCCACTACATGAGGTTGCATAGATGGTGGCAGGTCCTCAATCTCTTCCATCGGGACTGTGCGAGTGAGCATAGTAAAGTTCTGCTTGACTTGTCTCAATACCCTCTCAGCCTCCCCAGCTAGAATATCTCCTGCTACTACTGGTCCCCCTACGGCAGCAGGTGCGGCCCCTAGTCGAGGACGACGCTTGTTCCTTGCATAGTCAGCGGGTCGCACTGGTCCCACATCTACACACAACGAACACATATCCATCAAATACTTTAGTATAACAAAAAATGATATATATATAACAACAACAACATAAAAATTACATATGTTTAAGAAAAAAAAAACTACAAAGGTGGAGACTTACCCATCTCCCCTTTCTCCTCACCAGGAGGTACCGGTATCTCAGGGTCTCTCAAGAAATCAATCCCAACATAGGGGTAATCCTCTATAACCAGGATCTATCATGACAACCACACGAAGAAGTCATCGTCGAAGGACTCATTGGTCCTTCCGCCACCTTGTCGCGGCAGTAATACTGCCCATCTACACATAGCAGGAAGAGAGGCCTGATGTCCTCGTACCACTACTCGAGGAGTAAAACTTGGAACTCTCTAAAAAAAGAACGAGCACATAATGGTCCTGAACCCAAAGTTCCTCTGTGTCCACAAACAAAAATATGTCAACTGCCTCTTCATACACTCAAGAAATGTGGTACTCCAATAAAAAAATTGTGCATTTAAGCACTGGACTGCACAGTTCATCTGTGCACAGGATGCCTGATGTAGAGCCGCAGAACCAGTGATTCACCCAATAAGAAATACTATCACCTATAGCGATAAGTCATTGATCTTACTTATGGGCACCTGCGAGCTCGAGTGGTCTATATCATCCGCACAGTATAGACCTATCAATTCCACTATGTTATGCGGCCCCGAAGGAAAAGTCTGGAAATTGACTGGTTCCCCTCTCCGGGAGAGGCCAGTAAAAAAATAAATTTCCTCGGTTGTGGGAACCACTGACTGCCCCTCTAACATGAATGCCTCTGCATCCGTATGCCAGTATTCAACCAAGACATTTAGTAGCCTAGGTTGTGCCCGCATAAAAGGACATAGGAAAAACTTGAGTAACCCACATTGCATCAAAGTAGCCACAACATTGGGGTCTTCCTTGACCAACTCACTAACCTCTTCATGCTCTCTTTCTCTCCAGTGGACATACATCCTACAAAACACCAAGGTTCAGGAGGGTTAACTCTTGTTTTTTAATCCTTTTTCGTTCAATAAAGGGGTCCACGCAGGTTGTAATCGTGACAGTTGCATGTACACATGTGCAGAGTTTACTCTGCCCGAATGTACACAAGGCATGTCCTGAGACAACCCGCGTGGACCTAGGACCAACCTTTTAAAGGTCGACGCCCCCCTAAAAAATGAAATCCAATGCAAAAATAAAGACTAAAAATGCAAGTTAAGAGAGTTTGTACTTACTTGGTCCAGACATAAGTTTGTTTCGTCCACTGTAGCTCTCGGAATCACCACTTTTATCAAAGGGGGTATTTTGGCTCCAGAGTCAATTTCCAAATCAACAATGGTGATAATGAGCTGCCAACTTCTATTTATAGACTTTTTGGCCTCTTTTTGTCATTTTTTTTCTTATCATTTTCTTTAAACCAAAAACCATTTAGAGTGATTCAGGAATTGCATGGGAGGGATATGATCAGGTATTGGGACAATTTTTTTGAGTTTTGAGTAATTTTTGACGGTCCGTGAATTTTGTTTTTTCGAGGATCAACTTGAGAACATAGGTTAGGTTTCTACCCTGACTTTTGTCTCTCGTTGTCTTTTTCCTTTGCCATAGGATCGATCCCATAAGATTGTGACACAGAACCATCATAGCTTCTTTAGAAGTGTCGTGATTTGGTGGTAGAGCTTACCGGAACATGGATGCCCTAGGTAGATCTTGGTTGCATTATGGTATCCATGCTGTATCGAATCACTGTAGGCTCGAGAGTCCTTGTAGTTTTTCCTGATTACGAGTTTGAGCCTCATTTGCATGCTTCTTTTTCTTTCTTGACCTCACCTTCAGGACTCCCAAACACTATAACGGGTCTTCTTTTAAGCCCTTTTCAGACCCTCTAAACATGAAAATATTGTCGAGCGATCTTGTGGCCTTTCACACTCGTTAAACTAAAATTTGAAGTCACGTCTGTCCGGCGGTAGTTTACCCCTTTTTCGGTCCGGATGGTCAACTGTACGAACAAAGGTATACTCTATGGAACCTCAGTTCTTTAGAAGAGTACTCTCAGGTATAATTTTACCCCTTTTTCGGGCCTAAGGGACTAAACTTATGAAAAAGGAACCCCCACGGAGTCCATAGTTAAGCTCTTTTCAGAGTCCCTAAAATTGAAAAGATCGTTGAGTGACCTTATTCTTTCACACTCGTTAAACTGGTCTAGAAGAACATTCCTGACGGAGTCCATAGTTAAGCGTTTTTCAGACTCCTTAAAAATGAAAAAATGGCCGAGTGATCTTGTCTTTCTCACACTTTTTAAAATGGTTTTGAATAGACGTCTTGTTGGTGCTAGTTTACCCCTTTTTCAAACTGATTAGACTATCTTCGAAAAAGGTACCCCAATGGAGTCTCCTTTTGTGTTTTTTCAGACTCTCTAAATATTAAAAACCACCGAGCTTACCTTTTCTGGGCTCGTTAAACTTACATTGAAGGACATTACCATTGTGTGTTTTGTTAACCGCGTTTGCATACCTAATACACTAGCCTTGTAGCACTTTGCTTCTGCGTCTTAACACCCTTTGACCCCAGAGGATTTTTCTCGAGTATCATTTTTCTGAACATCAGTCTTGTCCTTGCGCCTTGAACTTGTATGTTTGTAACACTTGTTCCTCCATTGTAACGTAGCATTCCTTTATTCTTTTTTTTCCAAAATTCTTGAAGAAGACAAAAATAATCAAATATACCCCAAAAAGAGGAAGGGAAAAGCATTTTCTTTATTGGTAGCATAATGAGTCGCCCTTGGATAAAGCACATCTTTCCATTTGTTGATCAAACTATGGGATGTAATACGACCTTAGGAAGCTGTTCTCGCTACATAGAGTTGTGTCCTCCTCTGTTGGGTTATTCTTCCAAACATATGGAGAATTTGCGTTGCCTCTTGCTTCGTAAACTTATGATTAATGCCATGTTGCCTAAGTCTCATCATTTTTCGTGTTGTTGTCCAAGGGAAGTTTCTACCAATCCTGAGTCGACCCCTCTGTAATTTGTCTCTTGCCCTCATACCCGGCCATCCTGAATGTCCAATCAAGTCCTTGTTCGAAATCAATGAAGCCTTCAGTCTGATCATCAAGATTATCTAGTCCATGACCGACGAGTCATCGAAGTCCTCTAGGTAGTTAAGTCATACACTCATATTACACTCCTACCTTGAGTTTTGAAGATTTTGAAGTTGTTGCTCGAGCTTTGAAGATCTCATCTCCAACCATCAAGCTGTATCGGCTTCTAGAAGATGGATACTCTATATGTATATATTTTTTATTTCGAGATGTAGCTCCGCTGTGTATTGTTCGCGGCTACACTTTATATAGTTATTTGACATGGATCTACAGTGTATTTGATTGGTAGCCATGATTCTATTTTCTCCCGAGCATGGGTATGCCCGCCTCGGTGAGACATTTGTTATTTTGTAGACAACGCCTCCCAGTTCCTGGTCTCTGGGCTCACTTGTTCGGCACATTAGTAAATATTGGTAATGTATTTCGGCCATCAGATGCTCTTCTGACCTCACACATTAGGGGGCATCTGTTATAACCCTAATTTGCACCATACATGCTTACCTGGAATTAGGCCATCTCAGATCCCTTCTTTGCCAAAGAACTACTGAACAAATCTTTAAAAAACCTCTTTTATAAGGGCCCACATGCCCTACTCCATTACTGCACGCGTGTACACGCTATCTGACCTAAAACAATCGGCATGGACCTACAAAAGCATGAAAAAAGGAAATTTGTCGAAGGAACACACAACTTTGGGTGAGTTAACTGAAACTCCTGGCCATGTATGGCCGAGGGTTCATCCAAATACCTAGCTTATTCTAGCCTATAAAAGAAGGGTTAGGGGTCCCATTTGGAGGAGGAGAATAAGAGTAAAGAAACTCTTCCCAATTGCACATTCCCATTGTCCCAACCCTTTAGCCATCCTTGTGCAAAGAGAGATACAAAGAAAATAAGTTAGAGGACATTTGAAGAGGAGCCTAGGATCAGGATTCGCGGAGCAGTGGCCGGTCTCGACATTGTAAGTTGATTCATTAACGTTAATAATAAAGAAATGTTTTTCCCATCCCACTATATTAGTTCTTCATAGTTTAGTGAATATATGTTTGAATATCTAACCCATTAATCTGCAGAACAAATGCATGTAGAGTTTGTTGCTTGTTTTGTATGTAGGTCAACCTTGGGAGGATAACTGCTAACAAGCGATCAAGCGTGAAGAAGGATCGACATCGATCGTCTAGAACAAGGTATGTTCGCTTAACCACGTGTTTTCTTGAAAGAAATAGGGATTAGGTCTGGGATGAAGGTAGAAAGTAGGATTCTTTCGGTCTTATCTGCATGCATAATATAACCCTAAATGGTAGTCGGTAGGGGGATTTCCAACCACAACACTGAGGAAGAAGAAGATTTGTGCAAAGATCTGATCTGAAATTATGGAAGCTCTGTGTGTATATCTGTTGCCCTAGTGCGTAGTATTCTACTTGATTTATAAAACTCTGTGCTAAAGAAAGAAGTCTGATCTGAAGAGAAGAGGTAATATCTAAAAGCTATGTGCTTTGATAAAGGTAAGAGTATTGAAAAAGTTCAAGATCTGAAAGATTTATGCTCTGTAGAGGTAAGATAAGTGAAATTTTTTATTTCACAAGTATGGATCTAGGTATGTTTGATAGATTCTATCCTAGCTTGCAGACTAGGGTATCATTAGATGAAAGAAGATTTGATATGAGTAGATCTAATAAGAATAGTGAAAAATATGTTATACCTATGCATAGAAATAATGTTTGGACTAACAAGTGGATGCAGGATCCTAGAAATAATTCTTTGCAGGTTAGCCACCATGATCCTAGTGCGCAGTATGGGAAAGGATGGGGATGATTTACAAGAAAGAGAGGATTAACCCTATGTTATAGTTGCAGAAAACCAGGACATCTTGCTAAGGAATGCCCTGGGAGAAGACCTAGTTGTCTTTGTTGTAGAGCTATGGACCATGAAGTATTGGATTTCCCTAGAATGATTGCTAAGCTTGAAGAAATGAATATGAGACAAGAAAACCCTAAGGCATATCCAGAAATGGCAGAGGTCCAGAGAGAATTAGAAAATGTATTTCTACAAATGAAAGAAACCCTGAGTGACGACAGACACGTCACATTATCGGAGATCTTCAAAGAAAAATAATGCCTTGAAGCAAGAATAGGAGACTTCGACATTGACTGCGTTCTAGATGAGGAAACATAGGTGAATATCATGACAAAAAGAAATTGGGAAACTATAGGAAGGTGTGTTGACGGGTGAAATTGACCGTCCGTCAACTGGGAGAGTGGAACCGGTCCGGGGTTGTCTAAATAACCCAAGCCGTTTGGAATGGACCACCCTGACGAGTTTAACGGCTCCGTTGGCCACTCTAAGGTCTTCTATGAAAACCAAAGAGAGAATTGATCTGAGCTAAGTAATATAACTAAAGTAAATAAAACAAACTAAACTATAACTAAATACAAGAAACTAACTAAAATAAAGGAAACTAGAAACTAATAAAACAAAGAAAAGGAACTAATATACTAAATATAAACTATTCTAACTATTCTATCTACAAACTAC
>ML784192.1:185135-206290 GCA_009831015.1 Picea engelmannii | reverse complement strand
ATAACTCAATCCGCAAAGCGTCTTCCCATGAGGGATTTCACCATAAGGGGACCACTTTGGAGTTCATCCATTTGTGCACCTTATCAATCATGATAAGACAATAATGAGTCATCTATACATTTTTCCAACAATGCATCATATACTAATTGAACCACATCGATCCATCTTCATCATGTATCAATGACAACTCATTGATCCATCTTCATCTATGCATTCTCATCAAGGACACTACATATTATATTACATAAATCATCAGTAAATCAATCCTTTGACATCAATCAATCAAACCATTGGCATCAATGACAACATGATCCAACATCTTCTAGACCTGGTCCAATTGTGTATGCTAAGTGCTTAAATATAGTAGGCCAGAGTGAATGCTGCAATGTTATGTTTTCTCTGCAGAGTAAATATTGGTTAAACCATGATGAACTAACAGTGCTAGGTGATCTATTAAGTGTTATAATCACAGATCTGTGTCCCAACTAAGGTTGCAGACACCTGAGTCCTACAACCCTCTACCTAGGGTGAGACTTCATCTGCTTCGTAGGTGTTGCTGAAAGGCCGGTAGTTAGGGTTTTGTTGGTGCGCTGATGTAGCATTGAACCTCGGTTCTTCCCCTGTGCCAACAATATTTAAACTTCACAAAGGTATAAAATTTGATATTATCAATAACAATTACATTTAGTACATGTCCTAAAGAATATAATATGTGTTGGAATATGCATATACTACAAAATTTATGGATCATTACACTAAATGAAAATTTGATGATAGGTGTTCTCTACAACAAGTTGTAAATGCTATATATTAACACAATGAAAGTTAATCACTACAAATATGTTATGTTATGTTTGTTTGTTTTAATTCCCAAATTAGGAAAATCCTACAATACTCAAAGCTACTAGCCTAGCCTCTGTTAATACGATCTCAAGACCTTGGCGTGCAACAACATCATCATATGTAGACAAAATTTGGCCACCTAAAATAACCTAATGGTGGTTCATAAAGAGATATACTTCTACTCATTCTAGATGCTTCGTGGTCTTGGGCCACTAACTTGTTCCCCTGCGTCCAAGGAATACAATCTCTTAGCCAATCAGAAGCAATTTTTTGTCATACTTTAGGACCAAAATGTGGGTTCAACAAGTCACTAGTATTCACTAGATATCTAACATCCCATATAGTTATCATTGAGGCTATCAAAGAGTTCAAGTGGTATCCAAAAGCGTCGAGCCTTTAGCCCCATACATGAAGCCTCAATACTAGAACCCTATTTCAATTTAACCTCATTTTCTTGAGGAATTACTACATATATGTTATACACAAAATAAAAAAATAAAAATTTTACAACATTGATACATATGAGTTGGGTTTAGATCAAGGTATAAAGTATTTAGGTTTTAAATTAAACCAAACAACTACAAGTTTGTTTCTTGGATATGGTTGAATAATAAAATAAAAGTTAGAATATCTTTTTGGTGTAATAGACAGTTGTGAAGGGGAGGTAGACTAATCTTAATTAAAGTTTTCTTGGAGAGAATCCTTGTGTATTGGATGTCAATTTCCTTTTATTCCCAAAGGAATCCTTAACAAAATTTAGAAAAAATGCTTCAACACCCTTTGGACTGACAAAAGGGAAAATGAAGGAATTTTTGTAATTAAATGGTCAAAAGTGGCAAATTTGAAGGAAGATAGAGGATGGGTCTTAAAGAATAGTCACGTCTTTAGCTCATCCCTTACGACAAAATGTTTATGGAGGCTAGCTTGTAATGAAGGTCTTTTGGGGAAGGTGATGAAAACAAAATATCTAGGAAGGAATTCCATGGAAGAATGGTTCAGGTAGGAAAAGTCCTCAAGGTGGTTCTATCGTTTGGAAAGCTTTGGTAAAGGTTTTTGCTCTTATTAGAAATTGGGAAACTTGGAATATTGGGTGAGGAAATAAAGTGCGCTTAGTGGAAGATCCCTGGATAGGTTCAAAGGGAATTTTAGATTTTATGAGGCCTTGCTATCATTTCTACATCACTAGAGGATATTTACTTTAGAAAATGAAACTTTAAACAATGGTATGAATGTTTAGGCTCGGGGGCAGAAACAATTTGAGGAATCTTGCTTGTAGGGAACCATTGGTGAAGAATGGAACCAATTTGTTCGAATTCTAAACCCCAATATATAATATTGAATGTATATGAAGATCAAATTAAATGGTTGAATAATCAAGGGGTTGAAGAATACACAACAAAGCTGTGATATTCAACTAAAATGGAAGAAAACCACATAGAGGATAGGTTGTGGTGGTGGTAGGTAGTAAGGAAGTTAGATAGTCCCCTAAAGGTTAAAGTTTTTATATGGATTGCTTTAGCAAACAAAACATTATCTTGGGAAAATTGTCAAAAAAGGAACTTGTAGGGTCTTGGGGGGTGCATTTTGTCTAATAAAAGGGAGGAATCAGAGGATCATTTGTTTAATCATTGCTCTTTCTCTAGAGCAGACTGGATAGAAATTCTGCAATTGTTAGGTGGAAGAAATAATTGGGATCAAAGGATTCTGTTGGACTACTTTCACTCTTCGAGACTGGAAAATATTTTAGTGATTTACCCTATTTTGTGCTTTGGGGTGTCTAGACATTAAGGAACAAAATGATTTTTAAGACTCAGAAAAAAGTGTCGCACAAGTTTACCATAAGAATAGATGCCCTTGTGAAGGTAATTAGGTTTCAATAAAGGAAAACCTTACTCGGGATTTTAAAGTTCTTATTATTGATTATGAAAGGATTAGGGCTTCTTTGGTAGATCTTGTCAAGGACTCACTGGGCATTGTGGGATTGTTGTATTATTATTTTTAGATCAAAAGTTTGTAGCAAATCCAGGTACAAATAATAGAGTTGAACTATGTGCTTTGCGGTCACTTTTGAAATCTATAATTGATAAATGGATAATAAAATTGCAAGTCCTTGGAGATTCAAAAGTAATGTTGGATTGGGCTGACAATCAATATAGAATTGATAATTTGGTGCTCGAACCTCTTATAATACAATTCTAGGAGGAAAAGGACAAATCTCAAGACATTTATTTTCCACACACACACACACACACACATATATTCACTTGCAAACCAGTCGTCTAAAAACACTCTTCTTATGTAGGAGGGACTACTCTAAGAATATCAGTATGTAGGAGGGACTAATCTAAGAATATGAGTTTAGAGAAGGATCCCGAGTATCATCTTCTTAAAGGTTTTTTTTTTTAATATATATATATATATATATATATAGAGAGAGAGAGAGAGAGAGAGAGTGTCTTTATTGATTATTCTTCCATATGGTGTACTCTAGTTTTTTGACAAAAGTCTATCCAAGGCCAAGCGTTGCTTTCTAGGGGAACTATCTCATTTTGAAAGGCTACTAAAAAAGAGCCATTAATGTTTAGCAGTAGCGTAGTCATGAAACTATTTCAATTTTTGAGCATAGATATTCTGATTTCATATTTAAAACATTGAATATAAATATTATTTTATGGGAAAAAAATTCAAACCCTTTTCGTTGTGATACACTAAATAAATAATGTCACTATCCATAAATTTCCCAATAAAAATGGTGAAGAAATAATCTTCCAATTTGTATTCTAAGAGCTAAGTTTGCATATACACCAATCATGTATATTGTAGTGATTGGGGTGCCATCGAAAATTAATGAAAACAAACCTGAAAAGGACCATCGAGTTAACAAAATATCATCCTTTCAAGATATTTTGGAGTTAAGATTATATAATCATGATGAATAAAAGACTTTAAATAAGATCCAAGATCCCAAGTTTAGAAGTTTCTATTGAAAGTCAGTCTTAAGTTTTAATAAATTTAGCCTATGTATGTATGATATATGTAATTGTATATCTCTTATCTTAAGTTTAGCGGGCTTAGTTTAAATATATATTATTTGTTATGGGTGATTTGGTGAATGATAATTACCCCTTAACTAACTTCAACCAACTAACTTTGTCTTCTATGTAGACTTTGTTATCAAAATTGGGTGGGATGGGAGGCATTGGGGTTTATCAAGAGGGTAGAGGGTGGATTGGTTAGGGTTTATTCTAGTGGTGTGACAGTGGAGGTGTAAGGGCATGGAGCAATAACATGTTTTGGTGAGGAGACCCTGAGCTTTGAGATTCCAGTGAAATACAATAATACGTGTTTTCAAGTTATAGGTCCAGGGGCTACTATTGATTTTCCTTTTGACTGGATCCTGGACAGAGCTATCTTAATATGAGACTGTGCATTGTATGGCTATTTCTATGGGTCTAATCCTACTTTACCCTTGGTACAGACTTGGATTAGAGATAAGTGGGGTTGATTATTTCCTAATAAGGTTAAAATCTCACCCTTCAAGAGGGTTTTTCTCCTTTATTTTTGAAAATATGGAGGATCATGATGTAGTTATACAAGAAGGGCCTTGGTGCTTTATGGATTTTGGTACGGTTCTTCTTGTCGTGGAATGAAAATTTGATTCTTTTGTGGCGTTCAAAGATCTGCAAGTATTATGGGTTCATTTGGAGGCCTTACCCCCACACTTATGTTGTGCTAACGTTTTGAGGATCATTTGGGACACTAGAAAAATTTCAATGTGTCTCTCTAGATACCCTAGCCAGTGAAGGGATTATTTGAATGTTAGTTCATATTAATATGGATAGGGGAATTCATAACAAATTTCATTTGTTGTGTGGAAAGTGGTCTTGGAAACAAGAGATGGATTATGAATCGATTCCCTTCAGGTGTTAATTTTTCCATGTTGTTGGTCATATTTTTGTTACCCTGTGATTCCCTATACAATCATGAAGTCCTACACTACCTTTATTTTTTCTGCATTATAGGATATAGTTTTTATCCTAAGTGTGTATTAAATCATATTTTTCCTTCTCCTTGCCTTATCTCTTGATGAGGTGTTAGTGTGAGAGTAAATCTAGTTTATGAGGTGGTTTCATTCATGTACTATAAATTTGTATCATTGGAATGAATATTATAAAGGGAATGAGAATACTGATGAAAGCCTTTTTCGTTAAGTTCTTGTGTCTTTCTTTTGTTCTATTTCTTAACATCGTATCAGAGCTCTTACGGTCTTAAGGGCATGATAACACCATGGTATTTTTCCATGGGAGGTGAGGTGCAACCAATAGTGCCAAGATGAGCATGAAACAAAAGAGGAGCAATTGGCACATAAGTTACATCATCAAAGAAAGTAAGGTGTCATCTTTGGCTTATGGTATTCAAATTGACATTGATATTTTTAAGTCTATTCTTTTAGATCTAATATGATTCATCGTAAAAGCATATCTCGTGAGATGAATGTCTAAATATGCATGAAATATGCAACTGTGGTAGCAGTAGATTTTCCCATTGTAATTAGATATGTTGATTATTCGTCTAAAATCACTCAACTGATACTCAAATTTGATTTTTTTTTATATCCCAAATTTGTTGGATTTTCTTTCAAAGTCTATTATAGATCTATTGATGCAAGTTCATGGACAATATTTGTGATACAATGCTTCATATCTTGCACTCATGAATCTCAATCATCCACCAAAATGAAGGATCTATCATGGCAGAATAGTGGTCTACAATTTTGATTTGTGTGATTTGATTTGTATGTTGTAGTCACCAACCAACCATTTGTGTTTGTCTCAATGCTTGTTTAATTTTATTGTGAAAGGAATCAAAATAAGGTTTGTAATTATGGTCATATTCATGATGCATAATCTATATAGCCTCACCTTTTACTATTGGAAGAAAATTCCAAGCTTCTATTCGCTTTGAAATTTGGTTGATTTGATCAAAATCTCCATAATAAATCTTCAAAAAAGGAATACCTTTACCTTGCTACAGCTACAAAATGCTAGATCGGTACATGGTTTGATCAAATTTCTTATTGATTATTTAGATTACTCATTTTCGCACCTAGTGTGTGGTGACCCAAGTCCTTAGTTGCAATCTCAATCTCCAAACTCAAATTGGCACCTGGATATATGGCAAAAAAATGACCTTTGTCAATTTAAATTGTTCTCCTCCATTTTGGTAAACCCCCACAGTATTTTCTACTAGAATATGTAATAACTATTACTTTCTAGCATAGCCAAGACCTTGGGGACAAGACTCCTTTTTTGGAACATTCGATATATCTTACGAAAAATTTGGGATATGTTTGAGGCATTTTGGTTGCCAATCGAGTGCACCACTTATTTATATTCATGCGGTATTGATATGTTCCCCAATACCCAAATTCATTTTCACATGGCTCGGATCCTTGTTATCGGAAACTGTCACCCCCAGAATTGGATCCTTTAGAACTTGTTCCTATTCGGCAACACGAGTATTCAAACATAGGACAAACACCTTAAGTAACCATTCACACAACCAAATCAAATATCAACACATAGATGATTTCATGTGGTTAAAACCCTATGGGGAAACATCCACAACCCCAACCAACGTGGCCACTTGGAGCATTTTATTAATTCAAAGAAAAAATATTGTAGAGAGATTTACAAGAGATATTCTCACAATTGATCATCAAACAATAACCCTCCATGCTCTTTAAATAGATATCATGGACCAATCGGGTGTTAAGACATGTATCGATTTAGTCCTTAATATCTAGGAGAGTATGAACCGTCATATCACTTTATGTCAGGAACATATCATGACGGTCGTATTTCCTAACTACAAATGTATACTAATGCATACTAAAGAAACATGCTTTCACCTAATGACACACTAGACCAAGTTGATCTTAACTAAATCCTAATTGACTAAATATCCTAACATCCCCCCTTAAGAGCAACTTGGGATAGGATTGAAGGATTTACAAAGGCGACACAATAAGATAAGGAAGGAGGCATTAGAGCCTATCCCCCCTTATTGACAATTTCCTGAAATCCTAACATAGATTGAAGTTTGGAAAACTTTGCTTCTGTAAGAGAGTTTATGAAAATGTCTGCAACTTGATCTTCTATAGGGAAGAAGAGCACTTCAATAACTCAATCATGAATGAATTTTCTGATGAAGTGCATGTGTAGCTCAATGTGTTTGTTGCAATTATGTTGAACTAGGTATTTGGTGAGCTTGATGGCACTATAATTGTCACACTAGAGGGTTTCTGGATGTTGCTGCTGGAACCCAAAATCTGAAAGGATATGTCGAAGCCACAAGGCTTATTGAATTGCATTAACCACTACTCGGTACTCTGATTCTATTGAAGAAAGAGCAATTTCCTGTTGTTTCTTACAGGCCCAAGTGATAGGTCTTGAACCAAGGATGAAAACATAATCTGTAGTACACTTTCAATCATCAGGGTCATCGACCCAATACAAATCAGTGAAACCAACAAATAAAGGATTCCTCCTTGAACTATAATGTATCTCAAATTGAACTGTACTCCAGACATACCGAAGTATTATTTTGGCTACTTTCCAATGGATTTCATGGGTTGTTTGCATATACCGGGAAACAAGACCTATAGCAAAGGAAAGATTAGGACAGGTATGAGTCAAGCACAAGAGGTTACCAACTAACTGACGGTACAAAGTGGCATCAACTTTGGGAGAAGTACATGTGGCAACAAGTTTGACTCTAGACTGGAAGGGAGAAGGGGTTGGTTTAAAATCTTCCATGTGAAAGTAGTGAAGAAGGTCACAAGCATACTTAGACTAGGAAATAAATTTTTTGTCCTTGGTTTGTGAAACTCGGAGGCCAAGGAAATAGTGCAAAAATCGTAAGTCTATCATTTCAAATTTCTTCCTAAGGCTAGTTTTCACACTGTTTAAATGTTTTGAGTCACTATCAATAAGGATAATGTCATCAACATAAAGAACAAGGATTACAAGATGACTTCCTACTTTCTTGGTATAGACATTAGGATCATAATGACATCTAGAAAATCTGGTGTTAAGAAGAAAGTTTTCCATTTTGGCATACCAAACTTGGGAAACTTGCTTAAGATCATAAAGGGATTTCTTAGGGAGACAAACAAGGCTAGAGTCATTTTGGATATAACCAGGAGGTTGTTCCATGTAGGTTTATTCTTGCAAATATCCATGCAAGAAGGAGGATTTAACATCCATCTGATGGACCTCCCATTTATGTGAGGAAGTAAAGGAAAGAACATGACAGATGGAATTCATTTTGGCTATAGGGGAAAAGGTTTCATTATAGTCCATTCCCTCAACTTGGGAAAATCCTTTGGAAACTAACTAAGTCTTGTGTCTTTCAATACTTCCATATGATACATACTTAGTTCTATAAACCCATTTACATCTGTCATTTTTTCTTCCTTTTGGAAGAGGTACAAGATCCCAAGTATCGTTTTCCATTAAAGAACAATACTCTTCATTCATTGTTGTATCCCAATATAGATGACTTGAAGCTTCTGCAAATGTCTCTAGATTATGAGTCTCTAAACTTGAGCCAAAAGAGAGGAGGCTCGTTGGAACTGTGAACGTGTCTGACATTTATCTAAAGGATCACCGACAAGATCGTCAGTTGCTTCTCGTGTTGAACGAACCCATCTAGGAAGCAATGATACTGGTGCAAGTTCAGGTTCAATGGAATCATCTGGAGGAAGGTCAGCAAGAGTAGGTGGATTTTCATCTTCACTGTCATCCTTTGAAGAAGAAGAAACCATAATAGGAACAAAATAAGGCACAAACGTCGAAAATGGCTCACAGGTAGAAGAAGGCACAAACGTCGAATTAGGCTTGCAGGACAAGATATTTTCATCAAATTTAACATCTCTTCTAATAATAATTTCATTAAAATGTGGTTGAAGAAGTATGTAACCTTTGACATCTTCAGAATAACCAACAAATCTAAACTTCTCACTTTTAGGCTACAATGCTTTCCTTTTCTCATCAGGAATGTGAGCCCATGCTACACTGCCAAATACACAGAAGTGACTTACATCTGGCTTAAGTTTATTCCATGCTTCTCCCGGTGTTATATTTTTAAGAGCCTTAGTGGGAGTGTTATTTAGTATGTAATTTTCACTTTTAATGGCTTTCGTCCAATACTTTAGACTTAATCCCTTAGATTGGATCATACAATTAGCCATTTCTTTTAAGTGCGGTTCTTTCTTTCAAAAACGCCATTTTTCTATGGTGTATATGGAACAATGTGTTGCATTTGGATGCCCCATGCAGTGCAATAACTTGTAAAATTATTGTTCACATATTCTCCTCCATTATCTTTTCTTAGTCTTTGAAGTTGATGTCTAGATTACTTTTCTACAAGGGCCTTCTAGGCCAAGAACTTGTCAAAACATTATCTCTTAAGTTTTAAGAAGTAAACCCAAGTGCATCTAGAAAAATCATAAATGAAAGTTAAGAAATACTTGCACCCAGAAAAAGAAGGAGAAGAAAGTGGACCACACAAGTCACTATGAACAAGTTGCAAAGGGGTTGAGGCATGCCAAGAGGCACGTTTGTAAAAAATATTCTAATGATGTTTGTAGAGAACACAACTAGCACAAACACCATCTCTACATGAAACACGAGGAAGACTAGTTACCATCTGTTGATTACATAGTCGTTGCAATGAGCAATAGTTTAGATGACCAAACTGCTCATGCCAAAGTTTTCTCAAGTCATCTTTTTGAGCAACAAAAACTGATGGAAAAGATGATGACCCAAAGTTATCAAAATTGTATAGCCTAATAATATCATCAACAATTCCAGTTGCAAAAACATGTTGAGGATATTTTAGATCCTTGATTACAACTTGATGAGGTGTGATGCAGGAGCATTGCCAACACCATCAAGCGAGCCAGCGTGGAGCGGAAGACAGCTGGACAAGCCAGCACAAATTTTGGAAAATGCCCTGGAACTGTTGCGCAGATATTAAATGAGTCATTTAAGAAATGGCGCACTTGTATATTGTAATGGACCTTGAGCGGATAGCTCTCGTCCTTAGGTAGATAGTCATAATTTAATGTAGTTAATGCTGGTAGATAGGTTTTTTAATTCTAGATTTGATAGTTTAGAGTCCAAGAGGGAAAAATGGATATAGACACCCTCGTTGTATCGTTGTAATCAACATGAGCAAGAAGAGGAGAGCATGCAGAGAACTGTATGAAGAACACCCATGTACAAATATTTGAATTAATAGAAGAAGTTCTGATTCAAATTCATGGGTTGTGTTATTCTCTGTGTATTTGGTATTGATATGCTCATGAATGTTTGCTTCCTGTCATGCATTTGCTTTTATATGCTGTGTATGTGATTTCATGGTTGAATTGAAGTCTGAGAGGATGAGAGAATGAGTTTCAATTGTTTCTCTACTTGAGCCAGAGATTTCCTGCAAGGAGTGCAGTTGAATTGTCCGCAAGGAGTGCATTGACAGAAGGGTTCAATTAGAGATAGCTTTTGTTCTCATTCGTCTCATGGGTGCAGTTAGACACAGTGCCGTGCAAGGAGTGCGTAGGCTAAACTAAGTCTCAAAGTTGCGATTCTGAGCAGAGTGTTAGAAGACTGCTGATCTAGGTGTGTGCAGAGTCGAGTGCCTTCAACATTTAAGCGTTGTTGAAGATTTGCCGCAAGGAGTGCGTGCAAGGTTCTTTCAGAAGACTGAGAAGCTGAAGAAATCTCAGGAGAAGCAAAGGCCTTCAAATCTATTGAAAGGATGAAGGAAGTGTCGCAGGTTAGTGAGTGTGTGAACAAGCCTTCGTGGAGAAAACACTTATTCCATCTTGCAGGAAACATTCAAGGAAGGAAGGACGATCGAAATCCTCTGAGGAGATTTCGCAAAAGCGCGCGTTAGCCGTTAGATTCGGTAGGAGTTACGCAGTGGTTAAGCTCTAGTGTGCAGAGGAGAAGTCCCAGACAAGTCATCGGGATATTGAAGTCATCGGGAATTCTGATAGTGCAGAAATCACGACATCAGGAATCGCGATCCGCGATATCCCGATACGATCCGAACCGTTCATTGTTGGGGATGTGTGTCAGGAGATCCCGGAGAGTCGGGGTTTGGAGCATCGGAGTTTTCGAAGGCAGAGAACTCTTGCAACTTGGAATCGCGATCCGCGATATCCCGATGGAAGGGTCGTGTGGGCCACAACTGGAAATAGTGGAGGAAAGGTGGCATAGTATCGGGGATCGGGAAAAGAAGAGTCTCGAATCCTTTGACATCATGATTCGCGATCCCGTGAATCCCGAAATCCCAATAGAACCGACGGGAAGTGGAGAAAGTCAGCTCGCACGTGCACATCAGAGATTCGGCGTGTCGGGTATCGGAAGTCGAAAAATCAAAGTGTTTGACATTGCGAGTGGCGAAGTCGCGATAGAGCAGAAATCCCGACGGGGGGAGATAAAGTCAACGTTGACTGGATATCGGGTCTCGGGGTTTTGAGAGCTTGGTAATTGACAGTGAACTTGCGAAACTGCGAGTTCCGGTCCTCCGATAAGTTGTGAGAAGGGGATCGCGAGGATAATCTGTGGGTGTAGATTTCCCGATAGGGAAATAGAGGAACCTTGGAGTTCTTCGGGCCGAGAGGAAAAAGAAGATCTTGTGTGAGCGGGCGTGCTCCAAGGAGTGCGGCTGTGTCAAGGTGAAAACTCTGCAGTTTTACCTTCACCTAAATTAGTGATTTGATATACTGATAGAAGGTTGTAGCAAAGACTTGGAACACATAATACATCATTGAAATTACTATTATCTACCTGAACTATTCCATACCCTACAACACTAAGAGAGACTTGAACTCAAGACCTCTTACTAAATAAAGTAACTTTTAACCAAGTGAGCTAGTGCAAAACACTGCGCTTATTATATTATTTAAAAAGATGATTGGGGGTGTTGGTGTTGTTGTTGTGGAAGACGACCTTGGAGAGCGTAATCATAAAAAAATATTTTCACACAAGAAAAACATTTTTCTTCTCGACGGTAACAAGGGTTGTATTTGAGTTAACTTACCCGGAAAATGCAAATTTCCCTCTATTTATGATTTACTAAGATCGCATAGAGTGCATGACAAATAACATACGTAGATAATAAAACATTTTCCGATTTGTTTTTAATTTTCCAAGATCGCACAAGGAACGAGGAAAAGAGCATACGTAGATCCAAAAGAGTAGAAACCCGAAAATAAAAAAAAAAGAAAACGAAATAATAACTTTGCAAAAGTTTAAAAGGGCATATTCAGGCTTTATATCTCTGGATCTGACTGAAATGGTCGTATCTTGGAAAAACATAAACCTTTTTTAGTGAAACGAAAAGATCTACTTACTGAAATGAGCGCTCCAGATGCAATGAAATAGTCCTCTCATCCAGTAAATGTATGAAAATGGAAGAAACCAGAGATGAGGAAATACGGCTTCACGATCTCGATTTACAACGAGAGCGGGTCTTCAAATGAAATTTGATACCATGTTCGACAACACAACTATTCCAATAGAGGAAGAACACCTTCATTAACCACTCATACAACCAGATCAAAGATAAACACACTGGTTTTTTCATATGGTAAAACTCCTATGGGGAAACATCCATGGCCCTAGCCAACGTGGCCACTTGGAGAAATTTATTAATGCAAAGAAAAAAATTACAAAGAGATTTACAAGAGATTTTCTCACAATTGATCATTGGAAAATGAACCCCCATGCTCTTTAAATAGAGATCATGTACCAATCAGGTGTTAAGCCACATGTTAATGTAGCCATTAAGATCAAGGAGAGTATGAACCGTCAGATTACTCTATATCAGGAACATATTGTGACCGTTATATTTCCTAACTACAAATGCATACTAAAGAAACACACTTTTACCTAATGAAAAATTATACCAAGTTGATATTAACTAACTCTTAAGTGTCTAAATATCCTAATAGTTCCAAGTGCTAGAATGAAGAGATTGCAGAACCCACAATTATCTAGAAATGAAGATCCCCATTTCTATCTACCTACCCCTCCATTAAAGTTGTGGCTAATTTCCTCACAAGCAATCCAATTTTTTGATCCACAACTCACTGTTGATCTCACGAGTTAGTGCCACAATCCCATGCCCACATAATCTAGAGAGACCCCGTGCTCCTAGTGAGTAGTTCACTTGACAACTGAAACCCTTAAAAACCGAAGTATTTTTTAATTGTTCTGTTAAGTCATTTATTCCACATTTATTAAAAAAAGAAGGTAAATCTTATTTTATATTGATGCATGCCCACCAACACCAATAATTGGTTGAAATGGATGGATGGTTGGTCTTGGGTGCAACAAGAATTTAGTAATGATTGTTTTTCTTTCAAAAATGTTTGAAAGAAATTATCATTAGCCTAAAAAAGGCTTGAAGAATGTATGATTAGTTTGAAAAAATGTAATTTTTTCACAAAAGATTAAAATCCTTGCGAAAGTATTTTTGCACAAAGGGTTAAAAGTCTTGTGAAAGTATAGTAAAAAGTCTTGAAGGCTACAAATTGATTAGAAATTACTATGGAAAAGGGCTAAGCCTTGTGAAAGTATTTTTGCACAAAAGGTTAAAAGTCTCGTGAAACTATAGTAAAAAAGATTGAAGACTACAAATTGATGAGAAATTACTTTGGAAAAGGTCTCACATAAGGATTTTTATTGTATTTGGGCACACCATTTTGACTGCAACAAGGAAAACATAATAAAATCATATTTTATTTTTCTTCTTTTCCTAGACTTATCCTGAAATTAGAATAAGGGGGTCTAAGAACATTTGTCATTGTGTGCAATGGTGGATGTTTTCATTATTGATCTTTCCTTTTGTGACATTTAAAACAAAATTACAAATTGTCACCATGCACACAGAATAACAAGGAATAAAATATTGATCATTCAAAGCATGTAAAAATGGGACTAAAAGTTGTTTATCCCCCAAATCTTCATTGAGCATGGTCAAAAGTTAAAATATGCTTCAAATGATCCATGACAATATAGTTCAAGCATATTTTTGGTCATAATTTTGTTGAGTAATTGGAATTGAAGCGTAAGGTTTCATAATTGAACAAATTCATTGAATTGTAAAAATGGTGGAGTTGCAAACCTTTTCAAGTCAACTAAAGTGTTTTTCATTTGAAAGTCAATTGTGAAAAGAGACTTGCCTAAAATTTGAATAAGGAGATAATTTTCAAAGGAAAATATTTGTAAAATCACAATATGGGGTGCATGCTTAGTAGCATCCAACACCCTAAATGTGCATAAAAGAAAGCGAGCATCACATACAAACAACACGTGCAAGCAAGCATGATCACATAATTGTTTTCCTTACTGGAAACATTGTTTGAAACAACAAAATACACTTCAATCACAATGCCCAATAGTGCATTGGAAAATGTCCTTACCTATTTGTGAGTCATGCAAACAAAGGTCAACTTGCTACAACTACAATTCCAACTCTTGAATGATGAGCTAAGAACATTAAAAAGGAAGGGACTAGTCAAGAATTATGAACTAGTGTGTGTTTAGAATAATCCTTTGTATGAGATCAATCCTCCTCAACATGCAATTTAGGGAAGTCAAATAGTTGATGATGAATCACAAGATGCCAAAGCACATAGTGATACCAAAAGTAGTTTAAGTGAAAGTGAACTTGAATCTTTTTCATTTGAGGTTACAAAAGAAAACATTCATGAATGTCTTAAAGAAAACAAACAAGGAAAGATTGATCTTTCTAAAAGCATTGTTAGGTCTTGGGAAGAATTAAGATTCAACAAGAATCAACATGGCTTTGGATATGAAAAAGACATCAAATTCTATATTCCTAACTACTCCAAACCAATGTAATTTGTGAGTGTCAATTTTCTTGCTGACTCTTATCACATTTTCGATACAAAATTTCCTGAAAGATACCAACATTGTCATCAAGTTGGTCACATGGAGAATCAGTGTTTTGATCTCCATTTATGTCTTCATTGTGGGAAAACAAATCATCTTTAAGAAAAATGTCGAAAGAAGAACAAGGTTAAAAAATGAACTCTTCATTGTGGTTGGATAACTTCTTGGCAATGTAATCAACAAGTCAAGAAGTTGTATATGTCCTACCATCTAGTTCAAACACATGTAAAGACACATTTGCATGGAAAAATCATAGACATAGAAGGCTTTCAAATAATAGTTTGAGATGAATATTTTGGGCATGAATGAGGCCCAATTATAAATGTCTTTTTGAATTGAAAATCAAGTCTATGACTCCCAAATGGTACTCTCTTACAACTTAAGGTGAGGGGGGTGAGGTACACTAATGAGTGAAAATAGTTAGTGGTAAATTGAAACAACCAAATGATGAGTGAACATGGAACTAATGGTCAACCAAAACCATTGCATACAATGATGAATTGGTTAAGGGTTAACCAAAACCACCCACAAGAAAACCCATGATGTCTCACCTTTTAGCTGATAGAGGCAATAATATTGATGATGAATGTTAGACTTCAAGTATTTTCAACAACAAACCAAATTCCAAATGGGAAAAAATAGATTGTAGATGGCAGACTTAGATAAAGAAAATTCCAAATGGGTGAAAACAAGAGCATTGCAAAGATTTCATCACCTGCGATAAATTGCCAATTTGGGCAATTTGCAATTTCTGCCACTTGTCATATTTTTGTGTGACATGCATTGATGTGATTGAGTTTTCCTCGACAATATTGATTCAAGATTTGAGCAATTCCATCAGGACACCTAGTTTACTACTCCATAGTTATTTGCCATAATTATAGTTCAATATCTTATAGTTGGATCACACACAAGATACATGATTGGGATGTTGATTGACACTATTTTTGTGTAATTTTCTGAGAGCAATTTTGTGGAAATTTTGTTCACATGAATGGTTGTTTAACCTAATAGAGGATCTAGATCCATTGGCATTGTTGCTTGACATTTGATTGGATTATCAAGCATTTTTAGGAATGTGCCAAACTTGCAGTTGATTCACTCTCATCATATATTAGAGTTCACATCAGTGAGTAAATATAGGCATTTTGACTCACATGTTTACACAGTGGGATTTTCCAGATTCTATGAGTTTTCAGTGTCTAGATTTAGTGGTTTTTCAGGTAGATGTTCATCGATGTCAACTCAGGAGATTCAGTTTGAAGATTATACCATTTCATGCACTAGATCTTGTTGGCTTGTTGGTATAAATGTCCAGACTTATGATTGGGGGGGGGGATTGTAAGTCCATGAATCCATATACAATCATGAAGTCCTACACCACCTTTATGTATTTCACATTATAGCATATAGTTTTTATCTTGAGTGTCTATTAGATCCTATTTTTCCTTCTCCTAGCCTTATCTCTTGATGAGGTGTTAGTGTGAGAGTAAATCTAGTTTATGTTAGGGACCTAACCCCTCACGTAGGTAGAATAATATATTTCCATGTAATAAAGGTCAATATTAATAAGACCTAACAAGAAGGAAGAATAATTCAAATGTAAGAAGACCTAATAGAAGCTTCCGCTTCTAGAAGGATCTTCCTCTAGATTGTTCTTTTTATATACATATTTAGTATAAATAGGAGTAGAGGGTATGAGAAGTTTTGTCTTGGATATTATTGTAATAGAGCTTTGCTTTGCTGGAGGTTTCCCCCTTGAAGAGGCAAGTGAACATTGCTCTCAATAATCAAAGTGTTATTTCTGGTGTTATTTTGGTATTATTTTTGTATTATTGTGGCGTTGTTATGGTTATATTGTTGTTTATATGCCATTTCTAGCTAATTATTTTTGTTCTGCATACTATTTTATATTTGGAATATTATAGTTTATGAGGTGATTTCATTCTTGTACTATAAATTTGTATCATTGGAATGAATATTGTAAAAGGAATGAGAATATGGCTTAAAACCTTTTCTGCCTAGTTCTTGTGTCTTGTTTTTGTTCTATTTCTAAACAATTTTAAGAGATTTCCCTAGGAGGGTTGAAGCCAATAAAAATGTAGAGTTGTTGTTGTCTCCTTTCCTCATCCTTCTAGAGTAATTCCATCTCGGTCCCTTGTTTCTATTAGTACATCTAGGGTTGTTCCCTCAATTTCTTCGGTTGTGGGTGCTTTTGATAGTCTTTTAGCAATTGATTGTACAAGTGATGGTTTGGCTACTTGCCCTCTGGTAGATTTATCCCATTTTGATGATAAGGTGGATCTTATTATCCTAAGATAAAATGCTCCTGTTGTTAATGGATTGCAAGACCTATCATAGATAATCACACTTTTGCTTCCTCTCACACATCAAGAGATGAGTGAGGTCCCCCCTATTGATATTTTGATAGGGTGTTTGGAGTGTTAGTTGCTTCTTATAAAACTATTTCTTCCAATGATTTTTGTGCCTTCGATAGATCTTGATCATGGGGTTTGCCATTTTTTTCAAATGGAAGTATTCATGAAGATTGATCAAATGAAGGGGGCAGTCTCTCCTCCTAAAGGAATTGTTGATCAAGGCTTAGGTGATTCAGTCACGTAGGTGGATGAGGATGTTTGTGGTTTCTCGGGATTGCTAGAGATGGACTCTTTCACTACATCCACAGATCTTTCTCTTACACATCCTACTCATGATTTCTCATCATATGAAGTGGTCACCAAGCAATTTCCCTAATGTCGATCTTTTATAGGAGGCTCTTGTCCTACTCATGTGGATAGGGTTATTTATCATTGCTTGGGTGGTGGTCCATTTGTGGAGTAAGGGTCTTCCATGTAGTTGGTTACTTTGGCGAGACACAAGGTCGTCTCACCTCCTCCTTGTTGTTCCAAGTCTTGTGTCGTGACTTCTTTTGTCAGGCGTAATCATACCAAATTTGTCCCATTGGTGTAGTCCCCTCTAAGTTCTCGGACTCAAGGGACTTGTATGCGAAACCTCAAATTTATCTTTTGACTCTCTACTTTCCTACTTTTTAGAGGGAAGTTTAGAGGATGTTTTTTAGCATTAGGTTTAGTTGTATTTGTGTTTTATTGCAGAATTGTGTATATGGCCTTTTGGCTTTTTTGGTTAGATCTAATGATTTTTAGTGGTAGTTTGGGTATTAATATTTTGGGCCCTTTAATCACGATGTTGGGAAGAGGCCACTTGACCATTTTTCATCATGATATCGATGATATTTTAGTTGATGTTATATGTATTGAGTCCTTTTAAGCATGATGTTTGGAAGAGGCCTCCTAACCATTTTTCATCATGATATTGACGATATTTTAGTTGATGTTATATGTATTGAGTCCTCTAGGATTGGTAGATCTCCTCAGGGTTAGTTGATAGAAAACGACTTGTTCATGACCCCAAGGGTGGTTACAAACTTTTTCGTTATCTAAATGTAAGTATTATTCTCGGATGAATAAAAAATAAGATGGCTTTTATTTGTGCAAATTTGTCATTAATATACTTAATCTTAATTTTACGAAAAAAAGTTTAATGGGCCACACATTGTGATAATTGTTTTTATATGATGAGCGTAACTCGGAGTACATGTTCAAGGTACGTAATTACCTTCATTTTCATTTTCACACTTTCTAGTGTCGATGAAATATTCACAATAAGGTAGAAAGCTTGGAAAATCAAAATTAATTTTTTATATGGAACTTTTATGCAAAGCTAAAGGATTATAAATATAGTTTTGTGTGTTGTATTTTGTTTTTAATATATATATATATATAAAATAATTGTTTTTTTTTGCCTTAGGTTCGAGGCATGTGATTGCCTTCATTTCATTTTTGATGTAGATTTGGAAAATCATTTTTTTTTTTAATATTTGGAACCTTTATGCAAAGCTAAAGGATCATAAATATAGTTTTATGTGCTTTTTCTTTTTAAGCTGTGTATCTCTATATAAGGTTCAAATCATTTTATTTTTTTAATATTTGGAACTTTTATGCAAAGCTAAAGATCATAAATATAGTTTTATGTGCTTTTTCTTTTTAAGATGTGTATCTCTATATATAATGTTGTTGTGTGTAAAATATACAGATTTTTTTGTTTTTTTGGTATTTATTAAATTGAAATTCACTTTTAGTATTAAGGCTTCATATATAGGGTTAAAGGTTAGGTGTTTTCAGTACCATATAACTTCTTTTTGGTAACTTCATGATGATTATATAGGATATTGGGTATCTAGTGGATATTAGTGATTGGTGGAAACTATTTTATAGTCCCGAAGTATGTTTTAAAAATGTTTTTGATTGGATAAGAGCTTGTTTTCCTTGAACACGAGGAAATAAGTTAATGAACCAAGACCTAAAGACATCTGGAACTAGTGGAAGTCTGCCCTCTTACAAACCACCAATATGTTCTTTTAGATGGCTAAGTTTTGTTTGCACACGATGATGTTGCTCACATTGAGGTCTTGAGATTGTATCAACAAAGTCTACGCTAGCAACCTTGAGTATTGTAAGATTTTTCCTTCTTTGTTTAGAAAAAAAAACCATATTTGTAGTGATTAACTTTCATTGTGTTAATACATAGCATTCTCAAGTTGTTCTAAAAAATGCATTTTGTTAAATTTACATTTAGTGTATTGCCCCATAACTTTTATAGCATTTTCATATGCCAACACATATTTTATGGTATAGCACATATACTAAATGTAATTGTCACTCATAATATTAAATTTTATATTTGTGTGAAGTTTAAAGATAAGATTTTGAATGAGAATGAAATCATCAATACAATTAAGTTAAAATACTACAAAGATTTTATCAAAATTATTTTCCGACATTGTGAACTTAAAAAACAAAATGAGTATTATTAAAATCAAGACTAATAGTCATGATCTCCATAATGAAATTGGTCATTGGACTAACCCAAAAACACCTTGGGATGAATAGATTTGTAAAATTTGTAATACAAAATAGGTTGAGGATGAAGAATATTTCATTTTAACATGCCCTACCCTTAATAATATTTGACATAACTTTATCCAGATTCATAACTCAATTATTTTCCATGACTTTTATGAAAACCATAATAGCCTTAACACTTTCATTTCCACCATGTTAAATTACAAAAGAGATACATTGAAAAATATTTAGTTTAATTCCTTTTATTTGTCTAATATGCCTTGTTCACATAGAGGGCGACTAACATCATCATCACCATAAATAATACAAAAGCAACAAACTCCAGGAGGAAGAAAAATGATAACCCTCTAATAAATAGATTGTTCCTTATTCTACACAAATGTAGAGTACCATGATGAGTTCTTCCTAAGCAACCTTCCCCCATCCTCCATCATATGGGAGACATAATTAGCTATGTATCTTGGAAATTATTTTTGGTTAGTGCATAACGTCACAAACAACCTCGAAAACAACTAGAAATGACTCAATGATTTCTATTCATTTTAAAAAATAATTGTAGGAGATTCTTGACAATTCCTAAAACTATGGGCCAATTTAGGCACATTTTTCTCTTCCTTTTTATTGGAAACACACACAAACAAAAAACCATGGCATCAATAACCTTGATTGAACCATATAAGGCCTCACCAACTTAAAAACTTCTTCATAAAGAGATCCTAAATTTCTAATTTTACACAAAGTACATTAGTCGAATACTAAAGAGAACTCTCAATTTGAGTTTTTTTTCTCACAACAAAGGGTAGATTCTACTTGCCTTCATCTTGTTTAGTATTTGTTTCGACACATTTTCTGTGATTACAACAATGTCCTAGAAACATTACCCCAAAATTCATATTGGACCCTTACTAAAGTTTACCCAATTTTCTATTAGAGGCTTACTATACTTGAAGTTTTCCTTAAGATTCATGTTGAACCCATAGTGATGTTTACCCCAATTTTTTTTTCAAACCCTTACTAATGTTTACCTTAAGTTTCACATTAAATCCTTTCTATATATTGAAATTTTACCGCAAGATTTATATCAAACACTAACAAAATCACTTCATCAAAGTATTTTTCACACACAAAAAAAGTTGATTTTACTCAAAGATGGTCTATGGTCTTCATGTTGTTTGGAAATCGTTCCATGGATTTTCCTTGTTTACTACAATTTATTAACAAGTTTAACTTGAAATTAGTGTTGGACCTTTATTAATGTTTACACCAAGTTTCATGTTAACCCCTTACAACACTTGAAGTTTAACCCAATGTTCATGTTGGACCTTTATTGAAGTTTACCCCCAAAGCTCATGTCGAACCCGATGACATTTACACTAACATT
>ML784192.1:139763-180269 GCA_009831015.1 Picea engelmannii | reverse complement strand
TCCTAAAATGCCATGGGATGAAAGAGTGTGTCACCTTTGTGACACTAAGAAGGTTGAAGATGAAAAACACTTTCTCTTAGATTTTCCAGCCTATACCCATATTAGATCTCATTTTCAAAATATTGATCACACTACCAACCTTCAACTCAACAAAAGTATGGTGATCTTGGAAAGCTTCTCTTAATGCTTTTCGAGCACATAAACAAAATTCTAAAGAATCACAAGTAATCACTTACCCTCTTAAGGTCCGATAGACCAATTAGGTCTTAGTGGATGTTAATCATCATCATCATCATCATATCAAACATTTACTTAAATTTCACTAACATTCATATCAAACATTTACTAAAGTTTTATGTCAATCCCTTATTACACGTAAAGTTTACCCCTAAATTCATATAAACCTTACTCAATTTTAACTCAAGTTTCATCTTGAATCCTTAGTGGACTTCGATGTTTATTTTGAGATTCATGGTAAACTCTTCATAACCTTATTGAAATTTATTTGAAGATTCATATGAAATTGTGATTCTACATATTTATCCTCATTTAAAAAGCTAAGAAGACAAATATTATGTAAATGACTAAATTGATATGTAAATGTAATAATTTAAAATTTTAAATATAAGATTGAAATGTAATAATTTTAAATTTTAAATATACGATTGAAAGTTGTGTATGAACTAACTCGCGGCTGGTGAACGCCGAAAGGTGGCTGGCTGTTAAACTTCTGACTGACAATTGTTGGTGATGCCAGCACAGAACTTCCGACTGACAATTGTTGGTGATGCCAACATAGAAACACTGCCACCTTAATACTTTAATATTTTTTAATCAGGTATATGTGGCAATAAGTTAGTGAACACAGTAATTTTTAAACACCATTAGGTAAATGTAAAAAAATAAACATATAAACGAATGTCTTTATAACGGAAGTTAATGGATGAAATCAGAGTCATTCATTTATTGTGACGATTAAGAATATTCTAAGCATATTTAATCTCGTCCATAGAAAACGTATTAAGAACTAAAAACCTATTAAATGTGCCCATTGTCAATAGGTGTACGCCTTTCGGCATAATTAAATATCAAATAAAATAAATTGTTATTTAATTTTTTAATGTAAATTTATAATTAGAAAATGAAAAATGAAATAATAATAATAATAATAATAATAATAATAATATAATTAATTAATTAATTAATAGTTAGATGTTAAATTAAGGATGAGAATAAATTTTGTTTTTATAATATCATATCTATAGATTTTTAATTATAATTGTATGATTAATATAGATGTTAATATTCACCCTATTACACAATCTTGAAGGAGTAGGCTAATTGGGGAGCAGTTTTAGGGAAAACAATCGGTCAAATTTTCAGGGATAGCCTGAGTTTTACATGGATCAAAGTTCTATGCATTTCAAAACCTTATTTAAGTGGTTTTGCCCCATTTTAAACTAACCCAAATGCTCAGAAAATCCACCAAAGTTTTGGATTGACCAAAAATTTAAAACTGCACCACCGAAAGACATGTTTGAAAAGTAACTCCAAAAAAATACTCTCAAGTTACCCCACTCCAACCTTAAATATTGTTGGAGTGAGTTATAAATTATTGAATATGAAAGCAATTTAAATCCCATAACCTATAATCCAACCGTCACAACAGTCCATGCTGGTTGGCACCGCCACCGTCACCGTGTCCGTGTCCGCCGCCTCGGCCCCACACAACGTGGAGATAAACGGATTAAGCGGCTGACACCGACGGGGTTCGAATCTCGTGACCTCATTTCACAAAATTGGCCACACGTTTTTCTAATATTGCTTATTGTTAACAGAGAACTTAGAATTTAGAGTAAGCTGACCCCGCCATGGCGTGTATATTATTAGTATTTCATGAATATTTTTCTCAATTCTTGACTTTGCATATTGTACAGAGATGCATCTCGAAAAATTCAAACTTCTCTTTTATTATTGCGAAGGAATATGGATCATTCGCTAAGCTCTGAGAAGGAATATGCATAATTCGCTAAGCTCCGAGGTCATGGGATCGAATCACGGGATATATACACATCAAGTCCAACTGGGGATTACTCTTGTAAGTGTCCTGCCGGCACAAGCAAACCACAAAGTCAGGAGGCATGTGATGAAGAAAGAGAAGAATTGCCCAGTTAGGTAAAGGACAAAAGACGGTGGAACATATTTTGAAAATGATTACAGCTCGTAACAGACCTACTTAACGTTTTCCTTGTGCATTCATAAAATATTCCTCAAATTTCTTTTCACATTAACAATTTTCCTGTAATTGTATTTACGTCGTGTGTTGTAAATATTCCGAGACGGTGGTGGTTTTATGTTAGTTTTCTCACGGTTAAGCTCACGGTTAAGCGTGTCAATTTGAAAAATGGCTATATGGTTTGGTTTTATGTTAGAGTTATAACTATGTATAAGTCTGTGTTTTTTATATTGTACTAGAATAGTTTTGTGTGTATGTGTGAATAGTTTTGTGTATGTGTGAAGATAGGGTTATTTTTTCAATTTCTAAATGAATTTAAGTATAACTTGATCTAACTTTAAAGTGAGGTGATGGTTTAATATTTTCTAAAAGGGTTGGATTTGATAATGGAAAGTGAGGAGTTTTTTACTATTGAGTGAAGTTCAATTTTCATGAGGATTTTTCTTGGAGCTATGGGATCACTTTGAGGTAGTGGTTGAATGTTATGGGGTCACCTTAAGGAAAGGTAGTGGTTGAACGTTTGGTTGTACATAGAGAGATCATATTAAATGATCTAGTGACCCATGCACACATAAGTTGATCAAAACTCATCCCATGTCCTTCAAATTTTTAAGTTGAGGGACATATAGATCCAATGATTGGGAGGTAAGTTTCTTACTCTACCCACCCGAGTTCAAGTCCTCAATGAGACATTTGGCAGTGAGCCCCCAATGTTGTGATGGATCTAGAAGGGTAGGCATCCCTAAGAGTGGCCCCCCATGGGTGCAACCCTTGTTAAATTACAAGTTGCCTAATTAATGTTAAAGTTATTAATGCTAACAAAGATTTATAATGGAAACCACTTAAAAAACTCTAATTATAAATCTTTTTTAGATTAAAAAAAATTAGTATTCCAAAAATTTAGAGAAACTCAAAATGCAAACTCTTTAATTAAATTTAATCAAATTAGGATTCAATACAAAACTTTGATAAACTCACGTGTTAAAAGTATTTCATGTAATATCCCTAGGCCGAACCCAATTGTAATGTAAATGAAAATGTACTTACGCTGGTGAGTTGTTTGATATCATTTTTCATATGCACCTTTCATGGCATAGTGCATGCATGTACTGCGCAGTAAAATGAGGAAGTCTGCACATTCCAGGATACCGCGCGCAACAACTTAAATGTGCGTGATTTTGAGGCTAGGGAGCCTTTGTGTATATGCTGTGTTTTATAGGTTGGTGAGCCAGTTTTGTGATTATTAGGCCGAAGAGCCTAGATGTTAAAGGTCAGTGCACCTATTTTTGTATATGTCTCAACATTAATATAAAATACATCATTGCGCGCAGACCGACCACGATAAAAGAGTATGGGGGACTAAACTCCACTAGTTAAGGCAAAGGGGGGGCTAAAAGTTAAGGAAAAGGGCTAAGCTAGGGAGCTTAAGCTAAAAAGGAATATTATATTAATATTTCTTAAATATAAAGTATGGATAATTATTTTTTCCTAAGTTCCAAAGTTGGGGACAAGTGGGCCAAAGTAGCTCCCAACATGACAAGTGTCAAGTTGGGGACATGCATACATATTGTTTGGACTTAGTTCGTTTCCCATCATTTTTTCCATCATTCCTCCCATCATTCAATCATCCAGTCAATCATCCATGGACATTCACACACTCCTTGAACTATCTTCGATACCTTCATGTCACTGTACTTGAACTTGTATTGATAGCCATACCTATTTGTGTAGTTGGTTAGATTGGGAGCTAGACTGAAGAAGCGGGTTGTCAGGCCCGTGGGACATTGAAGAGGCGGGTTGTCAGTCCCGTGAGAAATTTCTCTTTGGTTGAGAGAATTGCTGAGAATTGATTTCCTGAAGGTGCTAAACTGCAACTATAGTGCTCTGAGGCTTCCTGTCCGACCTGTTGCTGAAGCCCGGAAAGGAAGTGGGGCAGCCGAAGGACTGTTGAGTAGAGAAGGGCACACTTCCTGGGGTGGGACAAGCATGTGGGAAATGAGGGACTATAGGTTGTTAGTTTGAGTTGGAACATGTGACAAAGTCTTTCAAGTTGTCTATGAACCATTAACCTGGTTAGGAATCCCTTTACCCGGGTGGAGTTTAGTCCTAGCTCGGGGGTGACCCACTGTTAAGAGTGATGAGCAGTGTGGTCTAAGGCTGGGAGGTTCGTGGAAGGTCTGCACGCAGTTGGTGATATTCTTACCAAGATAAGTGTCAATTGTGTGATAAATTTACATGCTGCATTTTTATTTACATGTTTATTTTTATGGGTTTATCATATGTGTGGTTATAACTGCCTTTATATTTATGGGTATTGCCGGTATATGATGCATGTATATGTTTGTTGTTATTTCAGTATGAATCCATGCATTTACATATGTATTTGTTTGTTTACATTATATATATATATATATCTACAAGAGTTCTTTGTGTATATATTTTAATTGCATGCAATTCAAAAAACTTATGTGGCATAGATCAGTTGGATGTTGGGTATGTTATAGTATGTTTTGAAGAGAGAATGAAAACGTTCTCTCATGTAGCATGCCTCGGCATGGGTGGCCGGGGATGTTACAATATGGTATCAGAGCTTCAGTTTTCAAAACCGAGCTTGGATGGGCCGAACAAGTTGAGTGAAGCCAAATTTCACAGAGGATTGATTTCGAAATGGCCAAATTTCAGTTTGTAGAGCGTCCATTATAAAAAGTAACAACAATTAGGCGGAACTGGAAAAACAAAACCCCAATTTTTGTTGTTAAATTTGGGAAAAATTGAGAAATTTGTCCAAGTGGTGAGATATTATTGGTTTAATATCTGTTCTAGCAAATTCAGACCTAGAATTGGTCGAATTTGAAGTTACAGTGAAGCCATGACATATGGAGCGAGATTAGTAAATAAAATTCTCAATTCGAGAATTGATTTTGGGGAAATTCGTTCTAGAAATGTCAACCCACAACGATTTATTGTTGCAGAGGTTGAACTGGTGTTATTGGGGTGAAATTGAACAAATTTCGTAGTTGTAGAATGTCTATGGTAGGAATGGAAGCAAAAGCCCCAATTTATGTAGTAGAATTCACGAGGAATTGATGCGCATAAAAATGAATGTGCGCACTAAAAATGCATGTTGCGCAGTAAAATGCTTGTGATATGTAAAAATTGGACATTGTGCGAAAAAATGTTAGTGTGCGGGTGCGCGCACTAAATTTTGGTCTTTGCGCCGAAAATTTTTGGTGTGTGGGTGCGCGCACTAAATTTTGGCACCGAGCGAAAAAATATTGGTGTGCGGGTGCACGCACTAAATTTAGGCGTTGTGCGGAACAATGTTGGCGTGCGGGTGATAAATTTAGCATTGTGTGGTGTGCATATGCATAATAAGGTGCATGCGGTGTGCACACATATAATAATGGCGCGCGTTGTGTGCGCAGTATTGGCACAACACAAAGGAGTTTGGTTGTTGCGTGCGCAATGTGGGTAAATGTTGTCGCGCGACAGTTTAGTTAATAGTGCACGCAGAGTATTGGTGCATGGTGGGGGCGTACTAAACTCTGGCATTGTGTACCGCGTAGAGAGAAATGTGCATAGAATATCAGTGCGTGATTCAAAAACTGCGCGAAACTGGTATTAGTACAAAAACCAAAACTGCGCATGGTGGATATTTGCGCGCGACACAAAAATAGTGCGCACCAGTTATTGGCACGACATAGAAGTGATGTGAGGTAGTTATGGATGTGTGGAGCATGAATTATCTTGTGGTGTTGATGTGCATGCTATATATGAGAGTATAGGCTGAAAATTTTTCGCGAGAAGTCGTTTGGATGGTGAACAATAGTAGAAAACCAACGATTTTCCGTGACATTTTATATTGTTTGAATGTCATCTTTTTGCAACGTGTTTTTGAGGCCCTTAAGAGCGTTTTTGTAGCTACTCAAAAATCACGAGAATAGATTATAACAAGGTACACCTTGTCTATGCAGCTCAAATAAAAGATCTCAGAGAGATCTTTCTAATGGTGTAAATTGTTCGTCAAACAGAGGTTTTATGAGAAAGTTACAGCGCAAACAGTGGATGATAAATTTTAAGACCCAACTAACTTCAAAGATCCATAACTCTCTGCTTCGGAATCAGATTGAGGCACAAGAGAAATCAATGGAAATATATTGAACCGTAGAATACATTCACAGAGCTGAATTAAATTTCTGGGCATGTTAAAGATATTTTATATGGCAAAGAAGGTACTTGTAGCATTCCATACCAAAAACACGAATTTGCCTAGAACTTCAACAAGTTGTAACTAGTAGCCAAGAACCTAGAAAAATGTGAAACTTGAATAGAGTTTCCATAATATGTATATGAAGATACCCAATTGAGCTTCTACGAAAAATCAAATGGATTAGGTGCGAAATTGCATAATTACAATGCAGAGTTGCGCCAAGTTGAAAAATGAACAGAAAAATTAATGAACAATTTTCAAATAACCATAACTTTCTTATCAAGACTCAGAATTGAGCATGGAAGTAGGCGTTGGAAAGGTGTTGGACACTGGAATCTAAATATCCACCCAAAAAATTGATTTGAGAATTTAATTCTCCGGGAAATCAGAATAAATAATTCTGATATATTATTGAACCAGAATGGTTCATATTTTCATGAAATTGTTGAAACAGTTAGCCTGACAAAGTTTTGTTGGCTGTACATTTTGTAGAGTTAACAACAACTAGATTAGATCAGGATCAACACAGAGTCCAGAGGAATGGAAGAGGCACAGGGTACTTACAAATAGGAAGATGATATGAAAGGGATGGATGTCCAATTGGGCATTGAAGGAACAAACTCCAATGGACATGGAGAAGGAAGGGATAAAAACATGAATATGGTAGAGACCATTAAAAATTTGCAGAAAGATGTCCAAAGCCATAAATATGATAATGAAAGGATTATGAGAGCCAAGGAGCAACATGATGACTTCAACATGAAGTTATTACAGAGCTTGAACATAATTTTGGAAATACTAAGACAACTGAGAGGGGGGGGGGGGTGAATCAGTTGTTACTGTGCTTAAACAATTTTATGCCTATTGAAATATTATTAATGTTCTCCAAGTGATCATCAAGATTATGCAAGTCATGAACAACATAAATAATAAATATCAATCACATATACGATATACACAGAGACAAATATTCATGAAGAAAACCATAAAGGGAGAAAACCTCTTCTTCTTAGAATGATAAACAGTCTTTTAAGTTCTATACATCATCAATCTTTGAGCACCAACTCAAAATGAGGCTACAACCTCTTCTTTAACAAGTTGCAACTTGTAGAGAGAACCAACCCTCTGGTTTCTCTAGCACCCACTAGAAGGAAGCACCAACTCCCTGAGTGTTCCAACACCAACTGGATGGAAGCACCAACTTCTAGTCACACATGCACCAACTTGTATAACAGATAACAATGGTTCTCCCTTGCACCACCCTACCACCCTGATTTTTTTGGCTACAACCAGATGGAAGCTACAACTCCCCGTGTTCAAGCACCCACTTGAAACTCTGAGGACAACATTCCTCCCTAGCACCACCCTACCACCCTGAGATATAAATATTTGCTTGCTGAAATTTGTTACAGTGATACAATATTTATCAATGGCTTACCAGTCTCATCACTATTTTGCTACATTGATCTGATCTGCCTACATTAGTGTCTTCCTGCTCTCATATTCTTTCGCTTAAGTTCTTGTACAGTCTGTTGTGTTCACCATTACTGCTCTTTCCATCTTATGTTCTTCATCTTTGCATTTTCTCCCTCAGTTCACGTTGTAATGTTCATTGCTTACAGTTCAACTACTTTTTACAGAGAAACAATAGCCTCTCTCTATCATGACATTTTTCTTTTATTCCTGCTCTCATCATCCGTTACACTCTGCATCTCCAACACTCATGTCCAGAATCTAAAAAACTCCCAGGCATCATGATTCCAATGCTTAGGAACAATGATTCAATTAGTGTTACTGAATCGTAACTGATCAAGAAATAATGAAGTGAAACAACAACCCTTCGATCATATTCTGTTTGATCAGCGTCATCAGATTATACACGCAGAGGCCCTTTTGGATTTTCAATGCGTAACCTCCGATGTGGAGCCTAGAAGCGCTAGCTCCTTCCTCTGTCTTCCGCTGATGTGACCTTGGGCGCGGCCAAAGGTGGTTTGAGATCAAAATTTGTTTTGCCGCACAATTAACCTCGAGCCTCCACGTGTCCTTTCTCCAAAACCGTGGTTTCAATTGCGGCCCACCCTTAACTTTTTAAAGTTCTCACACCTTCAATCCTTGCCATGTGATGGGACCGTCGATCTCAGGATCTTGATGGTGCTCCCGAACGAACGGTTCAGATCTATCCTCTCAAGTCCTCGGATCAGATCTAGCCTTCCTAAATCAACGACTGTGATTTACTTCATGATTCGGGATCCGAGAGTTTCAAATCTCAAATCCTGCTTTTCTCCGTACGCCAATCTTCCAGAGTCGATGATCTGCGGACACATGTCCTTCTCAATCGACGAATCTGCCTCTACTTTGGGAATTTGACCTTTCAATCTGATCAACGGTTCTACGGCCCCTTTCTCGATCAATGGTCGAGATCTCCTTCGGGTCTCTGGAGTTTTGAAATCTCAAGTCTCAAACTTTACTTCCCCTCGAAGTATGCAGATTACTGCCACGTGTCCTCTTGGATCGGAGGATTAAGACTTACTTTGGGTCTTTACCCGGAGTCCACAGGATTACGCCACGTCCTTTCTGGATCAAACGACTCAGATTTACTTTGGATGATCTGACGCTTGATATCTTCTTCAGATGATCTGACGAATGAGATCTACTTTGGATGATCTGACGGTCGAGAATTTATTTCGGATTTATGGGTCTCTAGGCTTTAGGAATTTTAGATCTCAACTGAAAACTCTCAAAGTGATTTTCTCCGGAGTTCATGATCTGTTGTCACGTATCCCTCTGGATTTGATGGTTGAAATTTACTCCAGCTCTCCGGGCTTCAGGAATTTCAATTCTCAATTGGAAATTCTTGAAGTAAGATTTCTCCGGAGCTCACAATCCGTCGCCACGTATCCCTTTGGATCTGACGGATGAAATTTACTCTGTCTCTCCGGCTCGCCGGACTTCAGGGATTTCAAATCTCAAACTTTGCTCCTTCCTGAAATCACGGTTTGCTGGCACGTATCTCCCAATGATCAACGAACCAGATTCTCCTCCTGGTGATGAACGATCTCAAATTACTTTAGCTATTTCACCTCCTTTTGATCCATGAACTTCCGAAGTTGTGGATCTTACACCACCTGTCCTCCTTGATGATGAATGGTCCCAAACTACTTCGGGACTTTTGAACTTTGGTAAGTCCTCTCTCCTGCGTGTGCAAAGCATTAAGGCTCGTGCACCTTACTTCGATCAGACGACTGTTGGTCCTCTGTGTTGTGATCCAACAGTCATTGTCGCCCTCTCTCCTGAGCTTCTGATCTCTTTGACTTAGAAGGTTTTCTAAGTGTTTAAAGGTCTCGACCTTTTCTCCTCCTGCGAGTCTATCTCTTGGACCTCGTCTACACTTATGGAAAGTGCTATCTCTTCTGAGCTTTCTTGTCTTCCTCGCTACTTCTCTTGCCATCAATGATAAGCACACTCTTCCTGTAAACATACCAACAATATCCCCCTTTGGAATTGATGGAAACCCTAAAAGGTTGCACTATTCTGCTTAGACTTCCAACTGTAGCATCCAGACCACACCTTTTCTCCCCCTTTAACATCAATGTCAAAGAAAACTGAGAGCGACTATGTTGTCCCCCTGAACAAAGATAGAATGAGCACTCTCTCCCTGATCAAATAGACTTTTTAAACTTGATAATAGGGTCACACCCAAATTCTAGCGTAGATACTCAAACTGATCTATTGCAATGAGTTTAGTGAAGATATCAACTATCTGCTATGTGGAAGGAATATAATTCAGCTGAACAACTCTGTTTGTAACCTGCTCTTTGAGAAAATGATATTTTATTGGTATATGCTCAGTCTTTGCATATAGAATAAGATTATTGGAGACACTCATGGCACTGGTCTTATCACAGTGAAGTGGAATTGGATCAATATAAGTTACCTTCAAATCTGCAAGAGTTTGTATTATCCATAAGATCTGAGTGCAACAAGTAGCAACAACAATGTACTCTGCCTCTGTAGTTGATAATGAAATAGATCCCTGCTTCTTACTAAGCCATGCTACTAATGAATCACCTAAGAATAATGAACCTCCACTGGTGCTCTTTCTCTCATCCAAATAGTTTGTCGAATCAACATCTGAATATGTAGTTAATTGAAAATTCTGATTTCTAGGATACCAGAGACCATAAGTCATTGTACCCTTAAAATATTTGAATATCCTTTTGAAATATTCTAAATGAATTTGTTTAGGAGAAGACTGATAACAACTTACCATTCCAACAACTTGCATTATATCAGAACGAGATGTTGTGATGTACAAAAGACTGCCTATCATTGATCAATATGTTCTTTGATCAACATCAGGTGAAATATCATCTTTACTAAGCTTGCAACCAACCACCATAGGTGTACTAACATGAGAGGAATCTTCCATCTCAAACTTCTTCAACATCTCTTTCAAATACTTTTCTTGAGAGATAGATAGCCCTACAAAACTCTGATTGATTTGTAAACCAAGAAAATATGACAGTTCTCCTATCAAGGACATCTCAAAATCAGTTTGCATAGAATTACCAAACCACTGAACTGAAGGGTCATTAGTACATCCAAAAATAATGTCATCTATATAAACCAAAACAACTAATAACTCATCACCTTCAGACTTAATGTATAGATGATTGTCAACAATACCTTTCTTGAACCCTTTGTCCTTGTAACATACCCGACCACCCAGAGGCCGGGCTATGCCACTTAAACAGGCTACAAAACACCCAACCACCCACAGGCTAGGAACGCTGCAGTCCCAAGACTCATTTCTCTGATCTTTAATTCAAAGGAAAATGGTTTCTCAACAATGTTAGGAGCATGAACACCACATTTATAAGACAAGATCCATGGCACAACATAAAAGAGATAAACAACGTGCCATGCACAACAAATAACCAACAGACAGGCACATTAGAATACATATATAATAGATAATTAAATACACAACGGAATACATTAAAAAGAAAACACAGAGAGCACTTATATTTGCAAGTAAACGTTCAAGAATTGGTTGCAGACCAAGGACGTTTCTCCCAACCATAGATGTTGTTGTTCATTTACTCTCAAAAACAGGTCACCCCCGAGCCAGGGCTATGAATCCATAAGGACGGGTCCTAGGCCAATTATAAATACATAGTAGTTGGCTAAGTATCTCTCAGGTTTCCCAACCTCACAACAATCCTAATTTCCATCTCTCTTTCCCCCTCATCTTGCACAACCCCAAGAAATGAACACCTTTCTCTGCCATGCAGTCCCTGAGGCTGTTCCATTTCTCTCCAGGGCTCCAGTGCTACTGGTCAGAAAATCTCCCTACTGGAAATTCCAAGGACTCTCAGCTGTGGACGGTTCCATATGAACTACCATCAAGTTCATGCACATAAGCATCCATTCCCTCCTGGAATTATCAGTAAATCATTACAACCATTCAACGATGGCTTTCCTCTTCCTGCCATTCATTTCCATGCTCAGCCTTAAGATCTCACGAACTTGCAGTAGTGAGTGAAGAGGAATAAGAACAAGTGAACCAGTGAGAAGAGGACGAACCAAGGGAAGAATGACCCCACCCAAAACAAACCTCAAGGGATGTTTAAGTAATTACATGAAGACAAGAGCCACATGGCCTCCCTCCCAAGAAGCTTATGTAACCCCCTCTTCTCCATAAAATCACTTATGGGTAGATAAAATAATAATAACAAGACTAAGCCCCTCAAGCCCACTCTCTCGTGGAATCATATCCCCCTATCTTTTTTGTCCTTTTCAGTCTTGCAACCAACGGTGTATTTTATTAATGTATAGGAAGTGTTACATTTCCTAGGCACTCTGGCCCCTTTTCAACTTTACCGACTCACCAACCTAAGTCATATTTACATAATACATTATAGTTTATAAGGGTTAGAACCGGGATGTTACATCCCCCTCCCCTTATTTTGGCACTGTCCTCAGTGCACAACACCATTCCAATGTTATTAACATTACAATTCCAGGCCCTTTGGCCTTAATTCACATAGACAATCCAACCCAATATTATATACATAGGCACTCTGGCCTAAAACATGTATGCATAGGCATTCCATCCCAAAACATGTATGATGATCTTCAGAATTTGTATTTTTGGCAGCAGTTCCAACCAGCAAGCTCTCCTTCCCTCTCAGCCCTTTACAACCCAAATAAATGAAACCCTTTCTCTGCCATGTAGTCCCTTAGGTTGTTCCACTTCTCCTCGACTTCAGTGCACTCGGCCAGGAAGTTTCAGAGTTGTGGGTTCTAGAATTCCAGTTGTAGCAATTCCATTGGACTTTCTTCCTTGCATGCCTTTGTCATTTAGTTTCTCCAACATCACCTTCTTTTCTCTCATAGTCTGGTACTTTTCTAGATCTTCAAAATTCATCGTTTTCCTACAATATTTCAAATTAGCGAGCATGTCAGTTCAAATTTTGTGCATAAAATACTCATTCTTTCTCATATTGTAAGAGTAAATTTTCATAATCCAATACAATACTTATTTGTGCGGCTCATGGATCTGCATCCATATGGCTGTCTTGTTAACTTGGCTCACTATTTTCCCTGACATACCCATTGTGTGCATGACCCCAATTAAGAGCTATCAAATTCTCCTCTTCCTTTTGGTCACTCACCTTCCAGGCCCAAGCTCAAGCATCCCCTTCTCTGCTATGCAGTCCCTCAGGCGATCCATCTTACTTGACCAAGGTTCTCTCGCACAAGAAGATTTCTAGGGACACATGGTTCTCATGTCACAACAATAGCCTTTTCCATGCTTTCCATCTTGCATATCCAACATATCATCTGTATTATACACATACAATCATCATGAGATACCATTATAACCATTTCAAACATAAATGTCAAATCTATTTTATACAGGAAAATAAAATTTTCCAAGCATGATCTTTCTGCTCATAATGGTTGGCTCTGCAGCTGTAGATATCAGTATTCCTTATGGTCTTACATCCTTGCCATATCCAAGACCATTCTACCTGCAATTTCTTCAATTTACATTCGGCCAAAACAATTCGTCAGTAATTAGCACATCATAATTCCCAAAATTATTTGATATAGGAAAAATACAAATTCTATACATGAGCTTCTTCTCATAACCATTTGACTCTTGAAACAATAGGCATTGGTCTTCTTTATGGGATTACAACACTGCCATATCCAATACCCCTTTCCTCCTGCAATTTCAACATTCCTCAGCCAAACAAATTGTCACTATCTCATGTACAAGACATATATTCTCATGGCAATGATTCAAAACAAAATCACAAGGTGCTCTCAGAATTTTTTACAACTACAATTCAATTACTTCTATTAATCCAACTATCAATTGGAATGAACTCATCATTACATACACATGTATTATCAGTCACACAGAGTTTTCATAATGCCATGGTTAATAAGATAACAATCAATGTGCCAATACCCCTGGTCACATCTACATAATGCATCCATGCATTGACTACATAATACCACATAACCATGTCATGTATTCCACCATGATGAGTTGGAAGGTCTGGCCAACGATTCAACACATCATCCACACACTTCCTACTGCTTGCCTAACTATTTGGTTACCTTCCTTTTCCACCCAAACCCAACACCAATAATATAATCCTTAAGTGCTCTTCAGTGTTGACAAAGAGGTTGCAATCCAAACATCATATATACAGTAGATACCATTGAGCACTCACATAGCGCTATAGCCCTTCCATATCCAATCATATTATGGTCTCACACATGACTATCTCTATGGGTATTCATTGTTATATAAGGAGTATGTCTCCTGAATTAACCTGGTTATGATCCGATAACCAATCATAACATAATATGCAACTGACATTTTATCTAAGTTCATTCTAGCATCAACAACACTTACACACTCTAGGCCTTCGGCTATTACATATCAATTTAAATAATGAAAATTAACTGAGGGAATCCTTACCTCGATCCCCTTCAACATGTATGCATCAACAGAAACTAAATGCATACCTACCTGGTTGTTACCAACCTACTTGTTGTCTGACCAACTGATATTTGTAGAAGCTCACAAACTTCCCCCTTCATCATTTTGATCACCATTCCTGCCATCCTCATGGGTCTTCACCTCGATGGAAATTATAAGCAACAACAACATCCATATATTTAACCCTACTGTATCATTTTTCTTGAATACATAATCGATCCTTTAGTCATACTCAAACATTATTTCATAATAAAAAACTATTCTAAGTTCACCAGCATGCTATATGCATATCCAAGCATGTACAAATGAAAAATTACACATCCATATGTACCAAGCATTTACTGTCAGCATGCCTACTAATGCATATGCAATTTAACTTCATTGTATGCTTCATGCACTCTAGTGCATTTCTGTTTCAATTCACTTATTTATTTATCTATTTCTGTTGTAGTTGGTTGTCCTTGAATTCCTTTAGATCCTTGATGCCTTATGTGCTCCCATTCTTCTCATCTGCACTATGGTTCCCTGGTTCTGAACACTTTTCTAGCCACATTCCACCTGGACATTATTTCCCACTTAGTACCATTCCCCAATGGAAATCCATTTTCATTCAGTGCCACTTCTGAAGTGAGAGAGCATTCCAATTCCTCTACATTGGCATCTTGCTTCCACTGTGAACTCTGATTTAATCTTTTAGACAACAGATAAGTCATATATAACAAATCCTTCCCTGGAACTCCTATGCTTGACACATAGAGATTATTCACACACCACTTCTTAAGCTCTTTGTTTCCTTCCACATCAAGCTTGCAAATTTCCACACATCTCTACCTTCAAGGCTATGGAGCCTTAATTTTCCTTTCTATGCCCATTAATGGCATTATTCACCTGCTAGCTTCATGTCCCATGTGAGGATTCTTTAATTTGTAGTACCTCATCGAACTTTTGTAAGCAAAGTCATTCCTCCATGACCCTAACATCTGATCCTATTCTTGAATTGATCTGGTTATACCTATAATCCTAATAAACCTGCAAGCAGGCATCTTGTTAGAACTATACATATCATACAAAAATTGTCAATTAAATTTACAGGTACCTTTTCATTTAAATGATAATACTATTCTTTAATTAATATAATTTTTCCTTTTTATCCTTTATTCGTAATGCTCATGAATTAACTCTCTTTTAATCATGACCGTGTGTCAGTTATTTTGTCTTCATGAGTTGATCACAGACATGGATCGACCCATTATATCGTACTCATGCTTCTGTTGTGTTCACAGTTCACAAACAGATCATATTTTGATCCTTTATCAATTCTCTGTATTATTCTAGTGTTAACTCTTTGTCGAATTAAATCTTTATGAGGCGCTTCCTTCAAACCATTTACATATGACTATATGCACAAAACCACGGGCTTATTGATTTGAGCGTTGCCTCTTCTTTTCCCTTTGTTTCTTTATTCCATACGACCGCAGGTGGTGACCAGGCGCTAAGCTAAGAAGTGCTTGATCATTTATCAAAATCAATGGTCACGTCTTAATGTCACGATGAGTTGGACGATTCTCGTTTACTTTGAAACTTTGACTATTCGTGGCTCCTGAATTCTGGAGTAGCAATTCCTCCGAAGTGATTACCCACCGAATGAGTCATAAAGAGGTGATGATCGCTTGTTGTCGGTTAACACCTCCACTTACGCTATACTTCCATTTTACTTGATCATTGGTTGGGAAAGATCCCGAAGTAGATCAACGGTTAACATTAACTTTGGTCTTCGGCGCTTCGCAACTTTGGAACCTTCAACCATGACCATATAAATGACCCTCGTCCTCTTTCATGATTAATGATCGAGATCCACTTTGGAACTCCAGCCTTCAGAGGTCTCAACTTTCCCCGCTTGCTTCCCCCTGGAACACTTTTACTTGGAGTTCATGATCTGTCGATGTGTGTCCTCCCACAGATCAACGACTGTGAATTGCTTTAGCTCTTTGGGCTTCAGGAGTTTCAAACTCTACACCTTCAATTTCTCTCAGAATGATTTCACCCAAAGTCAATGATCCGTCGACGCATATCCTCCGGAAGATCAACGAATGTGAATCGATTCGGCTCTTCGGGTTTCGAGAGTTTCAAACTCTATGCCTTCACCTTCTCTCTGAGCATCGATCCTTCGAATCGCTGCGAGATATACTGCCGTGTGTCTTTTAGGATCAATGGTCAATATGTACTCTAGCCTTCGGGCCTTCGAGAGTTTTCAACCTAACGCAACCTGTCACATCTTTCCCCTCTAGAGTGCCCAGTCTCTGAACTGCACGATCTGTCGCCACATGGTGAAATACTGGAAGAGGACATGTGGCCCAATTAGGAGGGTGACACCTGTCACGTTCTAACCGACACTCCAACACTCCATATGCTAAAAAATTATTAACATGTGGCACACATCCCATGTGTCCACATCATCCTAGGTGACGTCCTCAAGCCACATCACTTCGAAATTTCGGGCTTTGGAAATCTCAACCCTCAACGTTTTCCGAAATTATTTTATTCGAAGCTCACGATCTACTTACGCATGTCTCCTGTAGATCGATGACTATGATTTATTTGAGTCTTCGGACTTCGAAAACCTCAACTTTCAACCTTCACTTTCCCTCAAAGCGCATGGATTTCTGCAACGTGTCCTCCTGGATCGAACGACCAAGATTCACTTCGGGTCTTCACCCGGAGTCCATGGATTTTCACCATGTGTCCTCCTTAATCGGATGACTGAGATTCAATTTGGATCTCCAGGGTTCAAAAATCTCAATTCTAAACTTCTCCTCGCTTGATTTTTCCTAGAGCATTTTATCTGGAGCACATGATCGGTTGACGTGTGTCCTCCTATAGATCAATGGTCCCCAACTACCTTGGCTATTCAAAGTTTGGTTGTTTGAGCACTATCATGTCACATCACTGCATGCCTTTCAATTTGCAGGGGCACACATCGACGGTTTGGAGTAACCCGCCTTTCACCCCGCAATTCTTCTGACACTGACACATAACCCCTCAGTGAAATTGTGGTTTGGATTGCAGAACCGCCTTGGGGAATTAACTCCCGTGTAACTTGGTTCCCCACAATGCCTCCTGGACATTGATCTCTCTCCAAGCAATCTGACAGTTGTGACTTAACCTTTTCTTTGATTTCATCGGATGACCCTTGTTCACCTGCCCTCTGATCCAATGATCCCAGATCTCTCTTGATCCCACAGTGGCAATTGCTCCCAAATTCGAAGAAGATGGTCATGATCCTTCGAACCCTTACAAAGGATCTATGATGTTATAACTTCTGCGTAGATTCTGAAACGACATTCCTCCTGAGATTTTCAACTTCACAGTCAGAATTTGATCTCAACCATGAGACTCTAACCAACAGACCCGACCCATACCGGCCCGATGTTTCAACCAGAAGCTATGATACCAATCTGTAACATACCTGACCACCTAAAGGTCGGGCTACACCACTTAAACAGACTGCAACACACCCAACCAACTATAGGCTAGGCACGTTGTGGTCCGAAGACTCGGTTCTCTGAACTCTAATTCGAAGGAAAAGGGTTTCTTAACAATGTTAGCAACATGCACACCACATGCATAAGACAAGATCCATGCCACATCATAAAAGAGATAAACAACATGCCATGCACAACAAATAACCAATAGACAGGCACATTAGAATACATATCTCAGAGATAATTAAATACACAATGAAATACATTAAACATAAAACACAGAGAGCACTTATATTTTCAAGTAAACGTTCACCAACTGGCTGCAGACCAAGGATGTTCCTCCCAACCATAGACCCCATTGTTCATTTACTCTCAACAACAGGTCACCCCCGTGCCAGGGCTATGAATCCACAAGGATGGGTCCTAGGCCAAGTATAAATACATAGTAGTTGGCTAAGTAGCTTTTAGGTTTCCCAACCTCACAACAATCCTAATTTCCATCTCTCTTTCCCCCTCAGCCTACACAACCCCAAGAAATGAACACCTTTCTCTTCCATGCAGTCCCTGAGGTTGTTCCATTTCTCTCCAGGGCTCCAGTGCTACTGGTAAGGAAATATTCCTACTGGAAATTCCTAGGATTCTCAGCTGTGGATAGTTCCATCCGAATTGCCATCAAGTTCATGCACACAGGCATCCATTCCCTCCTGAAATAATAAGTAAATCATTACATCCATTCAATGATGTCTCTCCTCTTCTTGCCATTCATTTTCATGCTCAGCCCAAGAGCACACGAACTCACAGTAGTGAGTGAAGAGGAAGACGAAAAAGTGAACCAGTGAGAAGAGGACGAACCAAGGGAAGAACGACCCCAAAAAATCCCCCAAGGGATGTTTAAATAATTACATGAAGACAAGAACCACATGGCCTCCCTCCCAAGAAGCTCATGTAAGCCCCTCTTCTCCATAAAATCAATTATGAGTAAATAAAACAATAATAACAAGACTTAGCCCCCTCAAGCCCCCTCTCTCGTGGAATCATATCCCCCTATCTCTTTTTTCCTTACCGGTCTTGCAACCAATGGTGTATTTTATTAATGTATATGAAGTGTTACATTTCCTAGGCACTCTGTTCCCTTTTCAACTTTACCAGCTCACCATCCTAAGTCATATTTACATAATACATTATAGTTTATAAGGGTTAGAACTGGGATGTTACAGTCCTGTAGAAATTTGTTCAGTCTATAATATCAGGCTCGTGGTGCCTATTTCAATCCATATAATTCCTTTTTCAACTTACAGACATAGTCAAGATTATCTGTCAGTGAAAATCCTTTAGTTTGCTCCACATATACATCTTGTTCTAGATCTCCATTAAGAAATGTTGACTTAACATCCATCTGATATACTTTAAAGTTCTTATGAGATGCATAGGCAAGAAATATTCTAATGGCTTCCAATCTTGCCACTGGTGCAAAGGTTTCATCAAAATCTCGTCCTTCAATTTATGCATACCCCTTACAGACCAATCTGGATTTATTCCTAACAATTTGTCCATGTTCATTCATTTTATTCTTAACCACCCATTTGGTGCCAATTACATTCTTATTTGCAGGTCTAGGAACAAGCTCCCAAGTATTGTTCTTCTCAATTTGATCGAGTTCCTCATTAATTTATTTTAACCAATTTATATATTTACTGGCTTCATTAAAGTTCTTGGGTTCCACCATGGATATGAAGGCTATATTTGATTGCTCAATGTCTTTGATTATCCTTCTCCTGTTTGTACACCTTTGTCTTTCTCACCAATTATCTGATTTGCAGGATGATTCTTTTGAGTAATTCTGGAGGGAGGATTTGATGTTGTCTGCTAATTTTAGTCTGCCTGAGTATTTGTATCTTCATCTGACTCATAGTATTATCTTTATGATTCTTGGACCTTTTCATCTTCAACTTCAACTATATCCTCTATTGTTGATTCAACACTTCTTACATCTCGTACCAGGATTTCTTCAACAATTTTTATGTCAATACAATCAACCAATTTATGCAACCTCTTATTATATCATCTGGATCCTTTTTGTTTGTAGCATACCCTAAGAATATACCTTCATCAACCCTGCCATCATATTTGCCAAGATTTTCATCATTGTTCTTGATATAACACTTACTCCCAAAGACTTTAAAATGTTTGATTGAAGCAGGTCTTCCAAACCATAGTTTATAAGGAGTCTTGTCACTTTGTGGCCTGAGATGAGCTTTGTTAAGAATATGTACATCTGTATGAATTTCTTCTACCCAATATTTCTGAGCAATATTCCTTTCATTCATCATTGATCTTGCCATATGCTGAACTGATCTATTCTGTCTCTCAACTACTCCATTTTGCCATGGATTTCTTGGAATAGTATACTCTCTTTTGATCCCATGTTTATCACAAAAATCTTTGAATTCCCTTGAACTAAACTCTCCTCCTCTATCAGACCTTACTGCCTTCAATATTTTACCTGTTTGATTCTCAGTCAGAGCCTTAAACACTTTGAATTTTTCAAATGCTTCAGATTTTTATTTTAGAAAGGCAACCCATGTAAGTCTAGAATGATCATCAATAATCAACATGAAGTAATTTTGTTTTCCTGTACTTTCCTTCCTTGATGGTCCACATAAATCCATATGTACTAACTGAAGAGGTTTCTATGTTGATGCAAAGTTCTTAGATTTAAACTGTGTCTGAGTAAGCTTTCCTATTTGGTAAGGTTTGCATACAGAATCATATGGATTTGATATTTTTGGAAGATATTTTACCGCCCCACTATTTCTAAGTTTGATTAGATGATCAAAATTTAGGTGTCCAAGTCTCCTATGCCATAACCAAATTTCATCATACTTTCTTAAGTGACATTCTTCTTTTTCTTCTTTCAAAACATAGACATTGTTTTCTATTCTTATGCCTTTTGCAATCAACTATCCTGAATTCACAGATTGTATTTTACAATCTTTACAAGTGAAAACAACTTTACATCCTCTGTCACAAACTTAACTGACCCTAAGCATATTATGTTTCAGACCATCTACAAACAACACATCTTGAGATTTCCCTTTGCCATTACTTAGACTTACCATTCCTTTACCTTTGATTTTTCCTGGTGCATCATTTCCAAAGGTTACATTTCTTGATTTTCTTTCACTTAGAGACAGAAACTTACTTTTGTCTCCAGTCATGTGTTTGGACCATCCATTGTCAATAAACCAGGGGTTCTTTTGTCTTTGAGCTGAAAGTACTATACGACATTTTTCACTATCTTTCTTTTTCCATGTGCTGACATTTCTAGCTAAGGGTTTTATCCTTGGATTTGCTTTGTAATTCTTCAGATGGTAGTTTGTAGCTTTGTGGCCGAAGTTATGACAGATATAGCATTTGAGCTCATTTTTCAATAGGTCAAATTGATTGGTGCAACTTTTTATACTCATTGGCTGTTTAGTTCTATGTTGCAAAGATTGTTTATTTCTTGATCTACTCAGTTGCATGTCTCTAAACTTAATTTGACAATTTGCAATCTTATGACCAAAATTAGAGCAGTAAAAACAATAACCATGGAATAAATTTTGGTACCTAAAGGATGGCCTTCTTCTTGGAATTTGTTTCTCCATCTTCTAATATCTTTGTTTTTTATCAGGGATCATCTTGTCTTTATTAGCTTTTAGTGGCCAAGTACTCACATGGTCTGATTGTCTTATGACTTGGAACTTGATCATCTTTACTGGCTCTTTGCTTTCTGTATGTTTGCTGCTTGAACCACTTACGTAGCCTAAACCAATATTCAACAAAGAAGATATTTGTTTGTTCAGAATGTTGTTTAGTTCTGTTGAGGCTTTAATGATTGGAATATTTTGGAGATAAAATGCTTTAAACTTCTCCATCTCTTTTCTAGTTTTTACTACCTCTTCTGCCAAGGCTTCACATCTTTCCTTCTTCTCTGATAAATTTTGTTTCAGAATTTCCTCTATTTTCTTTTCCTCTTCTAATTCCACTTTCAGCAGGGCAAAGCCTTCAACAGGTTTTTTACTGTCTTTCTCAAACTGTATCAACAATTGTTTTTTCTTTTTCTTCTTAAATCTGAGTCTAGCAATTTCTTCTAGGGCACTGATCAGTTCTCCTTCCAAGTCAACCAAAAATTCTTCATCATTAACATCACTTCCTTTGCTTTTATTATCATAATACTCTTTGGCCATAAGCATAAATACATTAACCTTATCTTCACAAGAAGAATCACTATCCGTGTCTCCTGAAGAGTCATCATTGTTTACACAAACTTTTCTTTTTACCAAATCTCTTGGATTTGTACTTCTCTTCACCTTCAAAGTTTTGGTCCTTCTTCTTGTGTGGACACTTAGATGCAAAGTGACCTATATTTCCATAGTTAAAACATTTTAAGGGCAACTTACCTTGGTACTTTCCTGATCCTTTCTTTAGTCTTCTCACAAATTTTTCTTTAGTTTCATCAGGCTCAAAATCCTCATTCTTATCTTCTTTAAATGATGCTTCTCTAGAGGTGGGTTTATCTTTACTAATCCTCATTTAATAAGCAATTAGATTTCCTAGAAGTTGATCAATAGACACAATCTTAAGATCATTTAGTTCTTCTATTGCAGAAACTTTTGGATTAAATCTAGTAGGTAGAGATCTTAAAATCTTCTGAACTAAAAATGTGTCTTCAATATTCTCACCAAGACCCTTCATGGCATTCACAAGCTCCTCAACTCTTAAGAAATATTTATTAACTGTTTCGTCCTCATTCATCTTTAGTTGTTCAAATTTTAATCTATATGTCTGAACTTTGACATCTTTTACTTTCTCATTTCCTTCATAACTGCTAATCAGTTTATCCCACATCTCTTTGGCAGAATCAAGCTGCATTACTCTTACAAATTCAACTTCAGCAAGCCCACTCAAGATAGCATTCATTGCCTTTGCATTGAAGCTAAATTCTAAGTTATCATCTTTGGATGCTAGCACACTAGGTTTTGTATATCCAATCTCTACAACATCCCAAACATCAAAACCTAAGGCCATAATGTATGTTATCATTCTAACCTTCCAAAAAGAAAAAAATGTTCCATCAAACAGAGGAGGCTTATTGGTTGAAGTTCCTTCACGACTTGTCATGTTTAAGCTTACTGATCGAACTTTAGCTAAAAGGAACCCACTCTGATACCAATTGTTGGAAATACTAAGACAATTGAGAGGGGGGGGGGGTGAATCAGTTGTTACTGTGCTTAAACAATTTTATGCCTATTGAAATATTATTAATGTTCTCCAAGTGATCATCAAGATTATGCAAGTCATGAACAACAGAAATAATAAATATCAATCACACATATGATATACACATAGACAAATATTCACGAGGAAACCCATAAAGGGAGAAAACCTCTTCTTCTTAGAATGATAAGCAATCTTTTAAGTTCTGTACATGTTGGCACATAGGGGCAGACCCAGGGTTCAATGCTTCAACAATGCACCAACAAAAACCTAACTACTGGCCCTTTCGGCAACACCTACGAAGCATATGAAGTCTCACCCAAGGTAGAAGCAAGGGTGGTTGCATGACTCCAGTATATGCAACCTTAGATGGGACATATATCTGTGATTGTAGCACCTTGATAGAGCACTTAGCAGTTATAGTTCATTAGTATTTAACCTTTGTTTACAGCGCAGATAAAACCTAATTACAGAGCAACGCAGTATTCATCCAGATCTAATATATTTAAGCACTAAGCATATCAACATAGATTAGATATAGCATATTATTCACATCATTAGGCACTAATCTATCATATTCATCTAAGCATACATCGTTACACTAAGCAGTAATCATATAAACAATAAAATATTCACAATGCACAAAGCAACCACAACACAGGATATACGTGGTTCACCCCCAACCCAGGGCTATGTACACCAACTCTTCTTCTCTATATTGTTTTTTGTCAATGATATACATGCATAGAGCCACAAGGTCCTACTCCGCATAGGAAAATATATCTGAATGCACCTCACCAAATCCTCCTTCCCCGAGCTAGGTTATAGCACAAAGCCTTTACATAGTCTCTTACAGTCACTTGCACTTAGCCTTTCAAGCCTCACACAGTATACACAAAGCATTTATAGCTATCACTTGCACTTAGCACATTGACCTTCACTTGCCCTTTAGCACCACCTACTTACATCGCCTAGATTTCTATTTATAAATTACAAAATGGGCCCAAACATGGGTAAACCCATGGGCTGACATCCCTTACCCGTTACATAAGCCCAAAACCCAAAATCCCTAAACAAGGGGCCGAGATCCCGCGATCTCCGCTTTGATTTGTGCTCCACCTTCGATAGCCTATCGAAGTCCCAAAATAGGTCAAACCTGACCAAGGATACTCAAAACTTGGTCAAGGGCCAACATGCCCCCAACACTCACCTGTGACTCGTCCCAAGTCACTCTAGTCTGGGTATATTTTCCTCAAAAGACTTGAGCTTCTTTGACCTATTGCTACGCCAAGGCCTCCTGCTCGATGAACTCTTGGATAACTGCTTCGTTGACAGGTCCCTCTAAGAGTTGTTTGACTGTAGTGACTACTTGTTCCATCTTTTCTCCTCATCCTTCAATCTCCTCAAACAGTTGGCAAGCCTCATCCTGAACTGGTTGGAGCCTCTGAGTCACTTCCATGACTTTGCTCTGTATGGTGTGGACCTGCTGTTGAGTAGTGCACTATTCCTGGGATCTCTTCATCCTCTCAACTACTGGAAGAGGTTTCAACTATGCCTGTACTATCGCTACTTGTTGCTTTGCCTCCTGGAGCTGTGACTCCAATGTCTTCAGTTCAGGGTCTTCAGTAAGTCGCTCATAAGTCTGCACACTTCTACTGCTAAGTTGTTTACATTCCATAGGTAATGCTCTGATCCTCTCAACTGTTCTCTGAGCAGTGGCTTCTCTTTGGTCTCGCACGTCCTGCAGAGTGCTCGACATTGTTTGTAGCTCTAGGTATGCTATTCTCTATTGAAGTTTTTGGATGGATTCAACAAGTTGTGCTACTTGATGTTCCATTGGGTCTTCCTCCTTTTGTTCTAATCCTATCACAGAGCGAAGTGCTTTGCTGACTGCTTATTTTACTCCAATATGCTCCACGATCAGCTAGTCTTTCTCTTGTTGGATCTGTGCTTTATCCTCTTCAAACTTTGTTTGGAGGTCATCCTTCTCCTGTTGTGTAACTCGACGTTTCTATACTACTTCCTCCGGTGCTTTCTTCAGGGCCACTGTGGCCTGTTCTTTTTCTTCTTGTGCGCAATGAAGGTGAGCTTCGGTCGCATAAGATATTCTGTGGAGTTGGGTAGGCTCATCTTTCAACTCTGGTTCTTCTGATGGCAGGGGTGTAGTGGACACTATGCGGATGGAGTGAAGGGCCTGCTATACCCCTTTGAGTTCTTCCTCAATTAGATCATACATGGCTGCTTGTTTGGATTCACTGTTCTGCAAGAGGTTCTGTGAGGCATCTGATACAACTGTGATGATGAAGTCAAAGTCATCGAGTGTGAGTACAGTTTTCATCTTAGTCTTAGTAGCTTTGGACTTATTCTGAGAAGTAGGTTTCGTGGGGGAAACCTTCCTTTTATTGGAGGGATCAGCCTTATCAATAGGATCTGTAGGTGATGTTACTTCACCTTGCTTCTGTTGATCTTATTTTCCATTGGTCTCTTCTTTATCTACTTCGTCATCACCTCCTCGTCCCGGTTATTCTGAGGTAGTTTCTTCTAAAGCACTGCTCAACTACTGGACCTCTTCAGTATTCTTCCTTCTTCTAGTTCCAAGTGTATCATGTGCTTCACGAGTGTCCTTTTATCTTCTGATTTGTTCAAGGTCGAACAATTCTGCGGGGTCAGTAGGGATAAGGAGCTATGTAGGCCAGTCCTTGGTTATCTCTTCCAGGTCTTCCTATGTGAGCTTATAGTATAAATGAAGCTCTTCTTTACTCTCATATTCACGTGTAGTGATGTAAATGAAGTGTCGATCTGCGCGGAACTTCATAAGTGGCCTAACCGGTGTAGAGTGTTCGACGTCATACGAGGGACAACTTCAATAGCCCTCTTTAACTAGAGATAATATGTATGCAATACCGCATTTGACTGCCATTTGTTCCCCATATCGCTCGAGTACCAGAGCATGATGAACTTCATAGTGAGTGGCTCAAATGGCTCAATGTCCAGGAAGGTCGCACCTTTCAGCATCTCCCAAGCAGTAAACGCGATGAGGATCAACAACCAGCTAAAATGGGACTCATAGCCCTTATCCTGAGCTTCACGGAAATCCAATTCTAATTGGTTGACTAAGTAATTTTCCCAGTTCATATGAAGTCCTTCCACTCATTTTCCAGCGAGGTCGATAACGAACCCTGTGACCTGCATAGGTATGTTCTTTTTCACTAGCTTTCTTGTGATCAACTGGCAGGCCAGGCGCACTGCGCCATTCTAGATGGAAGCTACCTTATAGTCTCGCGTCCCCTTTTCTACATCATCATATGTATCTTTAATCCTCTATGATAGTGTGCAGTCTGCAGTCTTCCCTAGGTAGAAGTCTTGCGGGTCAGGTCTCTACATGCTCAATCCGATGATCCTGTGGATCAGTGTAATGTTCCTGACTTGGCTAGTCTTGGAAACGTTGCTAATGTGTGTGTAGGATCAAAGGTTTACAACATATAAATGATCATACAAATAATAAATGCGACAAAGGACTACAAAGTTTGTATTATGATATCTCTGTGGATTACAAAATGGCCGAATGGGGCTGAATAAACCGAAAATACTTGACTAGATCAATAGACAAAGGGTCTTAGCTGTAATACAAATAAGCAACTGCGGATGAATAAAATAACAACACTCGGCTAGATCAAAAGACAAAAGTATCTTATCCGAAATACAAATAAGCAAGTAAAAGATAATAACCGAAATATGGGATCACTGTGGAATCAATGAAGAATGATGGAAGACCTAGATGATCTTCTCGGTGACTATGGTGTGTCTTTCAACACCAAAATTAACCAACTGGTGTCTTCCTCCTAGAATACACTGAACTATCTCTCCTGAGATGTGCCTCTTCTCCTCAATGACAAGTCATAATCTGCAAAATGATGAATTAGGTCACTGACCCTTCCTTTATAGCTTTCCAAAACCCTAAATCATGTTGAAACCCTAATTCACTATTGACTTCCAAAACTCTAAATCACTGCTAAAACCCTAATTCACTGTTGACTTCTATTTTTATCTCATAATGACTTAAAAGCGCTTTTAACCCATTTTAGCTCAATGCCACTTTTCGAATATAACACTTGTGACTGGAGCGACCTCTAGTAACCCTGTTTACCGCTCTTTGGCCCTAGCTGGGGCGGTTTAGACCATTAAGCCTCCTCTCTGGAGCTCCTATTTGGAAAGGGACATTACAATCCTCCCTTCTTGAAATTGCTTGTCCTCAAGTAATACCAGTCTAGGGTGCTGCAACACCTGCTCACTCTCCCAAGTAGCGTCCTCTACTGGAATCCCTCTCCATCTGATCAAACACTCTCTGATGACCCTGCTCCTCAGTTTCCGCTGACGAAACTCCAAAATATCCTTCAGAACTAACTCCAAATCTCCCTCCTCATCCAACAGGGGAAGCTCCTCTGATATGCTAATGAATTGTCCCACTGCCTTTTTGAGGCAAGACATGTGGAACATGTTACGAATCTTGTTTCCCTTTGGAAGCTCTAGCTTGTAAGCAACCTTGCCTACTTGGTGCATGATCCTGTAAGGACCATAAAATATGGGCTTGAGATTCTCGGCCCCACTCTTCTTCAGAGATGACTGTCTATAGGGTTGGAGTCTCAAGAAAACCAAATATCCAACCTCAAAGCTGTGCTCTATCCTGTGCCTGTCCGTACTTATCTTCTGTCGGTTTTGCGCCGTCTGCAGGTTCTCTTTCAACAACTTGAGAATATCCCAACTCTCTATGATCCAATCCTTGGCCTTGGGAGATCTGCTCTCCCCAAAGGCCAAATCTACCAAAGTGGAAGCATCATATCCGTACAATGCTCGGAAGGGTGTCATATCAATGGACATGTGGAAGGTGGTGTTGTAGCAATGTTCTCCTAAATGTAACCACTTTACCCACGTTCTCTGCTGTCCTCCTACATAGTTCCTCAAATACCCTTCAACCCACTTGTTGAAAATCTCAGTCTGCCCATTTGTCTGAGGGTGATAGATGGTGCTAGGTTTCAACTCTATCCCCACCAACCGAAACAAATCTCTCCAAAATGTCCCTATGAATCGACTATCCCTGTCTTTAACGATGTTCTTCGGCAACCCATGAAGTCTGAGGACCTCCCTGAAGAAAAGATCAACTACTTGAAATGCGTTGTACTCTTTCAGTATGTCATAGAAGTGAGAAAACTTGGTCAATCTATCGACCACTACATAGATACAGTCCTTACCCTGGACCTTGGGTAGACCTGTGATGAAGTCCATAGATATACTCTCCCATTTCTAGTATGGAATGGGGAGTGGCTGAAGTAGCCCTGCTGGAAGAGCATGCTTTGACTTGTTCTTCTGGCAAGTCACACACTCATTGACGTGTCTCATAACATCTTGTTTGAGGCTCTTCCATGAGAACCTCTCTTTGATCCGTCTATAGGTTTTGAAAAACCCCTGATGGACTACTAGAGGTGAATCATGAACTGCGGTGAGGATCTTCTTCTTAAGCCCTGAATCATGCACCAAGTAGACTCTATCCTTGTAAAATATGTCATTGTAAATGACCCTATACCAGTCATCCTATATCTACCCATCCATCACCTCACAAGCGAACTTGTTCTTGGAATATTCCACTAACAAGTGGGATTTCCAATCTGCTGAAATCTCCATCAAAGAACACGCCACAAGTCTCCTTGATAGTGCATCGACCACAATGTTATTCTTCCCCTTGACATAATCTATGTCAAAATCGAATTCCTATACCTTCATCACCCATTTCTGTTGGCGCTCAATGAGGTCCTTCTGCTCAAGGATATAATTCAAACTGTTGTGATCGGTCTTGACCACAAATTTGTTGCCCACCAAATATTGTCTGAACTTGGTCAAGGCATGCATGATTGCAAACATTTCCTTGTCATAAATGGAGTACAACCTCTCAGGTTGACTAATCTTCCAGCTCTCAAATACAATGGGGTGTCCTCCCTGCATCAAAATTGCACCGATCCCTTTGCCGGATGCGTCACACTCTAGTACAAATGGCAAGGTGAAGTCTGGTAGTGCCAACACTGGATAAGTGCCCATGAATTCCTTCATGTGATCAAAGGCTTCTTTTGATTTATCAGTCCATATGAAGTCCCCATGCTTGGTAAGATCTATTAGCGATGCTTCAAGCTGAGAAAAACCCCGAACGAACCACCTATAATAGTTGCACAGCCCGAAGAAGCTCCTCAATTATGTCACGTTCTTGGGCATCGACCAATGCAGAATGACCCTGATCTTCTCTTGGTGCACCTGTACCCCTTGTGCACTGATGATGTGGTCTAAGTAAAGAAGCTCTATCATACTGAACTCACACTTGGACTCCTTGGCATATATTGACTGTGCCTCCATGATGCTCAATACCTCATCCAGGTGCCTCATATGCTCTTGCCATGACCAACTATAGATCAAGATGTCATCGAAGAAAACCAAGACTAGTTTCCTTAACTGATCCCTGAATATATGGTTCATGCAAGAATGGAATGTAGTGGGTGCATTGGTAAGCCCAAATGGCATAACCAGGAACTCGAAGTGTCCAAAATGACATCGAAATGTCGTCTTCTCTATATCCTGCTCTCAGATGTTGATCTGATGATATCCAGAGCATAGATCAATTTTTGAGAAGAAAACTTCCCCATGAAGTTCATCTATCAACTCATCAATGTGTAGGATAGGGTACCGGTTCTTGATGGTTTTCTTGTTCAAGGCTCGATAATCAATGCACATCCTCATGGTGCCATCCTTCTTCAGAACTATGACAACTGAAGAAGCAAATGGGCTGTTGCTCGGTCTGATGTGTCCCATTGCCATCAATTCCTTGATTGCCTTCTCTATCCCATCCTTGAACCTCGTAGGATGATGATAGGGTGGGGTGATCATAGGTTTTCCCCCCTCCTCCAACTCAATGGTGTTCTCAAACCCCCTGTCAGGTGGTCTCCCTGGTGGAATTGCGTCAAAGACCTGTTGATTTCGTCCCAATAAATTTGTGATCTCTGTATGGTATTGTTGTCGACCTTCTGAATCCTTCTGGGTAGTGATCAAGCATTCTGCGGCATATGCTACCTCCCCATGTCTAAATATCCTCTGCATCCTCTTGGCTGAAACTATCCTAGTTTCTCCTATCGACATACCTCTTAGAACAACCTTCTTCCCATCCTGATCTCTGAATCCCATTTCCAAGGTTTGGTAGTTGGTAGTGATTTTTTCCAAGGTAATCATCCACTGAACTCCTAACACCACATCTGTGTCCAATAGGTCAACCACATAAAATGTGTCTCTCACTGTGTAGTTTCCTAACTTCATATATAAGTTTGGAACTCTATATAGACACTCCACTATGTGTCCATCTGCTACTGCAACATCAAACCCTTCAAACTCCTCTGTCTGAAGTGCCCGTCTCGATACTAGTGAAGCGTCGATGAAGTTGTGGGTGGCCCCACTATCTATAAGGGAAATGTCCCATTGCCCCTAAATAATCCCTCTAATATGGAGGGTATCATACCTCGGAACACCAGAAAGGGTCGCTATGACACCTCCCTTTGCTGGTTTCCTCCTATTAGCCTGTTCTGGCAGTTGTGGGACTACTGGAGGATGGGCTCCTATTGGTGTCAGTGGTCTATGGGGAGGCTTCTCCTCTGCTGGTGTTGACTCCTCCTCTGAACTAGTGGATCCTGTGTCTTTCTCTTCCTCCTCACTGTCCACGCTGTCTTTTGCTACCTCAATATAATGAATCTCTCCCTTGCCCATGCACATGTGGCCTGGGACCCAGGGATCTCTGCAGCTGAAGCAAAGATTCTTCCTCATAAGCTCTCGCCTAGTCTCATCATCCAACTTCTCCTTGCACTTCCATTATCTCTGGAATGGATTCCTGTCTCGATCCCCATGGGGCACAAATGGTTTGGAGAAATTTTTATTCTTTGTCACCGAGTCTTCCAGATCTTGAGTGTGAAGGATGGCATCCTGCAAGGTGGGAGGCCTGTATGCCTTCACCCATCCTCTCAAAGGCTCTGTGAATCCTTCTGTGAATAACATGATCATCCTGGGCTCTAATTTATCTATCACTACCATAACTACCTACTGAAACTCTGTGATGAATGCCTCTACTATGACAGTTTGTCTCAACTGGGCTAGATCCTTGAAGTGTATCTTGAGATCCTTCCTGTCAAACCTGTCCATGAGCCTATCTATAAACTCCCTATAGGAGGTGATGCGACTATGACCCAATGTCACCAGTCCATGATACCACCACTCATGTGCCTAACCCTCCAAGTGTAAGGTTGCCAAACTGATGGCCTTTGTATCGGTCATCTAGTTGAGCTTGTAATACGTGTCTAGCTTCTATACCCAAGCTATGGCAGTATATTTGGACGATCCGTCGAAAGAAGGGATGGTGATTTTCCCAACTTTTCGGATGAAATCGAGGTTATGCCCCTGTTGCTGTTGTGGTCCTCCCCTCTGCGGTTCTCTGGGGGGGTTCCTGAGTCTGAGTCCACAGTACTCGAGTAAGGTCATGTCCTAATGGAAGTCATGACCCAATGCTGCATACTCCCTCCTATACTCTACAATTTTATCGGCATGAGTGGGTGGCCTCTGTGCTATCGGTGGCAGTGCTGCTACCGGGGGTGCCCTCTGGAAACTGGGAAACAAGGGTCTGGGAATCCTACTCACAGAGGTGTATGTGTGAGAGGGTGACTGGGGTCTACTGCCTGCTCCCAAGTTCCCCTATGCTGCATGTCGGGCTTGGGTATCTGGGGTGCCCACTCTATCCAATCTATCAACCACCTGTGCCAAGGACTGAGACATGGTCTATTGACTAGCTAACATATCTTTGATAACCTGCTTGAAATATGCCTCTAGGATCTATCGAGGCCTTGTAACTACCCTATGGTCACTCATATCTGTCTCCTATCATCCTCTCTGCCTCGTACTCAGCCTCACGCTCTACCCTTCTCTCTTCTTCTCTGTGTGCCTCTTCCTCTTCCTTTGAGATAGGAGGAAAAGGGGGAAAATCAGGCCTATGCCTTCTTTCTTGATGCCTGTTGTAAGTGGCATATTCGTCACCTACGTGTTCACGACCCTCTGGGTCTTCTGCTGTACTCATTGTCTTTTGTCACAGGCTGGCAGGACTAAAGCTCTGATACCACTGTAATTTTCCAGACTTGGCTAGTCTAAGAAACGCTGCTAATGTGTGTGTAGGATCAAAGGTTTACAACATATAAATGATCATACAAATAATAAACGCAACAAAGGCATGCAAAGTTTGTATTATGATATCTCTGTGGATTACAAAATGGCCAAATGCGGCCAAATAAACTGACAATACTCGACTAGATCAACAGAGAAAGGATCTTAGCCAGAATACAAATAAGCAACTATGGTTGAATAAAATAACAACACTCGGCTAGATCAAAAGACAAAAGGATCTTAGCCGGAATACAAATAAGCAACTAAAAGATAATACCCGAAATATGGGAGCACTGCGGAATCAATGAAGAATGATGGAAGACCTGGATGATCTTCCTGATGACTAGGGTGTGTCTTTCAACACTGAAATCAACCAACTGGTGTCTTACTCCTAGAATACACTGAACTATCTCTCCTGAGATGTGCCTCTTCTCCTCAATGACAAGTCATAATCTGCATAATGATGAATTAGGTCGTTGCCCCTTCCTTTGTAGCTTTTCAAAACCCTAAATCATGCTGAAACCCTAATTCATTGTTGACTTCCAAAACCCTAAACCACTACTGAAACCCTAATTCATTGTTGACTTCCAAAACCCTAAACCACTACTGAAACCCTAATTCACTGTTGACTTCTATTTTTAGCTCATAATGACTTAAAAGCACTTTTAACCCTTTTTAGCTCAATGTCACTTTTCGAATATAACACCTATGACTGGAGTGACCTCTAGCAACCCTGTTTACCCCTTTTTGGCCCTGGCTATAGTCTAACAGGGAGGTTTAGACCATTAAGCCTCCTCTCTGGAACTCCTATTTGGAAAGGGACATTACAATCAACGTTGGATCGATGGTGATGCATCTATCTAGCCACAGATAGCTGCCATGGAAACACGATAGTAGGATATTAACGCACGTGTTAACCTTATGGTGCCTTCCAAAATACAGTATCTTCATTACATTCACGACAATGGACTGTGAGAGGTCGATAGTCCATGTTTGGGGGATTATCCTCTAGTTCTTCCCCTTTGTCCTAGTCAAATACCTATGAGGAGAGAGCATACTATGGTTCTTGCGATTCCCTAGGTTGAAGTCACTGAATTTTAATGCCATGATCTTATCTAGCTGCGGTCGAACTGTACGTATCCCCTTCGGGAGGTACGCAGTAACCAGAGTGTAATCGAAGTCTCTGGGGACACTGTCATGACTCACTGCGTTGGCCAAAGGTGGGATGTAGTTGGGTAGGATAGTCGGGATTAAATTTGTGTTCGCCAAGTGATCTCGATGCTTGGTTTGTTTCTTGACTGTAGTTCAGGATGGTGCAGATCCGTGAGTAGTCGATAGAGAGGCTTGTACTCCTCTCATCGAGGAATCTTGAATTCCCGCGGACATTACTTTTTTGACCATTAAATCAATTAGAACTTCTTCAACTGACTTTTCTATGGCGTTGAGTTTGTCCGACATGCATGCTCAAGATCGAATAACTCAGGTAGATGAATGAATGCTCAATGAAATAGAACATGTGTCGATCTCAGTAAAAGCAGCGAGGTAGAAATGAGTTCTTTTGTTGGCTCAGATACAATTTGCGAAAGTGTTCTCGGTGCAACAGTCGACAGACTAAGTAGGCAACTAGGTAATAGATCTCTCCAATGGGTGAGAATCCTTCATCGATGCAGTTCTGTCTATTAAGGCACGGTCCCAACAGTTTGATGGCGAGCTTTCTGGTCATAGCTGTTGTTCTAACCGTTCGGGAGAGTTGGTATAATGATCATAATGCCTCCAATTATTATATCACTACGCCATGGTGAAGTGCCATTTTGAACTATTCTGATATCCCGACGAAGTTCTAGTTTTGCAAACCTTCCTTCTGTGAAGTTCCCTCTGGAACCTCCTATAATTTTTCCAACTTTTCCTTCTTCTTGCTGATCTTTCTAGCCTTTTTCCCTGTGATATGCGTTACTGGGTTCCTCTTCCCATTTTGATTCTTATCTGTACTCAACATAGTAACTTTGCACTATTGAGATTCTTTCATAGGGTTAGAGAGTAGTTCTTCTTCTCTATGTGAGGTAGGTGCTCTACTCTTCTATACAAATAGATATTGTAAGTCTTCTTGGGTTATTTCATCTTCGACATCTGGATTGTTGGTCCCCAGTATCTTCGAATGGTCCTCTTGTTCTTTTAGTAAGTGTGCTATCCTATTCATCATGAAGTCTCTTAGTTCTTGCTTCTTTTGTTCTAGGGCTTCCTCTTCTTTTCTTCTGGTCTGATCCTTTTCAATCCAGGTGTTTCCTAGTAACATAGCAAATGGGGCACTGCTCTCAATGAATTTAACAACCTCAAAATCTTCCTCTGTCGAAGTTCCATGAGAACTCATAGATATTGAGGTAAGTCTTCCACATAGGGTTACCAAATTTCCTCTAAATAATCCTATTCCTCCTAATGAAGCAATCATAGAAGGCTCTCTTAAAATTTCCCAGGTTCTTTCTGTTATGATATTCACCTGTGTTTCCTCATCCAGAACACAATCAATGTCGAAGTCTCATATTCTTGTTTCTATGCATTCTTTTTCTTTGAAGATCTCCAACAAGTTGATATTTCTGTGATCATTCAGGGTTTCTTTCATTTTTAATAATACATTCTCTGATTATTTCTGGGGTTCTATCATGGTCTCAGTTTCTTGACCTTCCTCAGGGTTTTCTTGTCTCATATTCAATCTTTCAATATTAGCAATAATTCTAGGGAAATCCAAAACTTCATGATCTATATCTTTACAACAAAGACAATTAGATCTTCTCCCAGGCAATTCCTTAGAAATATGTCATGGTCTTCTGCAACTGTAACAAAGGGTTAATCCTCTTTTTCTGTTAAATGATCCCAACCTTTTCTGTACTACACACTAGGATCATAGTAACTAACCTGCAGAAAATTCTTCCTAGGATCTTGCATCCTTTTGTTAGTCCAAACCTTCTTTCTATGCATAGGAATAACATACCTTTCATTATGTCTATCAAATCTATTCATATCAAATATTCTTTCTTCTGACTATCCCCTATTTTTCAAGCTAGGACAAAATTTATCAAACATACCTAGATCCATACTTTTGAAACAAAAATTTCCACTTATCTTACTTTTATCAAAGCAAAAATCTTTCAGATCTTACCTCTTTAATAAAAAAGTTTCACTGATCTTATATCTTTTCTTTAGATTTGCCTCCTTTCTGCTCGGTCCAACTTATGTTATTCATATTTGTATTTTCTCCCTCAGTTCATGCTATAATATTCATTTCTTACAGTTTGACTACTTTGTACAAAGAAACAACAACGTCTCTTCATCACGACATTTTTCTTTTATTCCCACTCTCATCTTCCGTTACACTCCGCATCTCCAACACTCAAGTCAGGAATCTAAAAAAATCTCAGGCATCGTGATTCCAACGCTCAGGAACAATGATTAAGCCACTCATGAACAATGATTCAGTTAGTGTTACCGAATCGTAACTGATCAAGAAATCACAAAGTGAAACAACAAGCCTTCGATCAGATTCTGTTTGATCAGCATCGTTGGATTATACACGCAGAGGCCGTTACGATTTTCAGTGTGTACCTTCCGATGTGGAGCCTAGCAACGCTAGCTCCTTCTCCTATATTTCGCTGATGTGACCTTCGGTGATGATATCATGTGACCATGCGAATGCGGGCACGGCCAAAGATGTTTTGAGATCAAACTACATTTCTCCCCGCAATTAACCTCGAGCCTCCACATGTCCTTTCTCCAAAACCGTGGTTTCAATTGTGGCCCGCCCTTGACTTTTTAAAGTTCGCACACCTTCAATCCCCACAATGCGATGGGACCGTCTATCTCATGATCTTGATGGTGCTCTTGAATGGACGGTTCAAATCTATCCTCTCAATTCTGCGGATTAGATCTAGCCTTCCTAATTCAATGACTATGATTTACTTCGTGATCCAGGCTCTGGGAGTTTCAAATCTCAACACCTGCTTTTCTCTATGCGCTAATATTTCGGAGTCAATGATCTACAGACACCTTTCCTTCTCAATCGATGGCTTTGCATATACTTCGGGAATTTGACCTTTCAACCTGCTCAAGGGTTCTATGACCCCTTTCTTGATCAACGATTGAGATCTCCTTCGGGTCTCTGGACTTCTGAAATCTCAAGTCTCAAAATTTACTTCCCCTTGAAGTATGCATATTACTACCACATGTCCTCTTGGATTGGACAGTTGAGGCTTACTTAGGGTCTTTACTCGGATTCTATAGGATTACGCCACGTCTTTTCTGGATTAGATGACCCAGATTTACTTCAGATGATCTGACACTTGAGATCTTCTTCGAATGATCTGACGACTGAGATCTACTTCGGATGATCCGCCAGTCAAGAATTTATTTCAGCTTTCTGGGTCTCCAGGCTTCGAGAGTTTCAGATCTCAACTGAAAACTCTCGAAGTGATTTTCTCCTTAGTTCACAATCCGTCGCCACGTATCCCTCTGGATCTGACGGTTGAAATTTACTCTGGCTCTTTGGCTCTTCGGGCTTTGGGAATTTCAATTCTCAACTGGAAATTATTGAAGTGAGATTTCTTCAGAGCTCACGATCCATCGCCTTGTATCCCTCTGGATATGACGGTTGAAATTTACTCTGGCTCTCTGGCTCTTCGGACTTCGGGGATTTCAAATCTCAAACGTTTCTCCCTCCTGAACTCATAGTCTGCTGACATGTATCTCCCGATGATCAACGAACTAGATTCTCCTCCTGGTGATGAACGATCTCAAATTACTTCGACTATTTCACCTCCTTTTGATCCACGAACTTCCAGAGTTGTGGATCTTACGCTACCTGTCCTCCTTGACGATGGATGGTCCCAAACTACTTCGAGACTTCAAAAATTTGATAATTCCTCTCTCCTGTGTGCGCAAAGCATTAAGGCTCATGCACCTTGTTTCGATCATATGACTGTTGGTCCTCTATGCTGTGATCCAACGGTCACTGCAACGTTCTCTCCTGATCTTCTGATCTTTCTGACTTAGAAGGTTTTCTAAGTTTTCAAAGGTCTCTACCTTTTCTCCTCTTGCGAGTCCATATCTTGGCCCTCATCTACACTTCTGGAAAGCACTATCTCTTTTGAGATTTCTCATCTTTGTCGTTGTTGTTATTGCCATCAATGACAAGCACACTCTTCCTGTAAACATGCCAACACATAATAGAAAAGAAATTGGATAAGGAGAGTGGCTCAAGAAAATCAGGAAGTCATAGTTCTCGTGATAAGAAAAGAAGAACCAGAAGTGTTAGCAGACATCACCATCACTCCCCGAGGCATTCCAATAAGAGAGTACACAACAACTCAAGTCCATCCCCTGTCAGAAAGTATAAGAGGTCTGGGGTGGATGAGCTACGAGGAGAAATGAACAAAATCAAGCCTCCTACATTTGATGGTGAGCACAAGAAAGATGAAGATGTAGATACATGGATGTTGGGCATGAGAAAGTATTTTCAATTAAATAATTATTCTTATCATGCAGAAGGTAGAATTGCCATCTATCAACTCAAGGTAAAGGCATCCATGTGGTGGGATCAACTTGTGCAGGTGCAACACATTAAAGAGAAAAGTGTTACTTGGAGGGAATTCAAGAAGTATTTTGAGAATAAATACTTGAATAAGAGATACTTTGGCAAGAAAATGAAAGAGTTCTTTGAACTCAAGATTGGGAGTATGACCATAGGTGAATATAAAAGAAGGTTTTTGAAACTGCTGAAGTATGTCTCTTTAATTAAGGATGGGATAGTTAAGATTCAAAGGTATTTGAGTGGATTTCCATCATTCATCAATGACAAAATATAGTATGATGATCCAAAGACATTGGAGGAGACCATAAGGTGAGCTAAATGCCTATATGATCAGCAAAAAGCAAGACCAACTTTCCAAAAATATTGGGAAGACAAAAATAAATTCAAGATGGATCAGAGGAAGAAGGGAACTAAGCCACCATTCCTCAGAAATTATCCTCAAGGACAACCAACTTCTAGAGAACCCAAAATGATTGAGACAGGGGGTCAAAGGCCAAGGAATTCACCTATTCAATGTTGGGGTTGTAAAGGAGATCATATGTTCAGAGATTGTCCTCACAGAGGTTAAAAAGTGAGGGTTGTTCACAATGTACAACAAGATGAAACAATGGAGGACATGGGTAGAAATGTACCAAGGATCTATGAAGCCCTGGACAACAAGAAAGAAAAGTATCAGTCACATATGATTGAAGTGGAAGGTATGATCAACAACCAAACCATTGCTATTTTAATTGATTCAAGATCTAGTCATAGTTATATAGATCCTAAGATGGTGGAAAGTTTTCATTTGCCAAGAAGAAAGCATGGAAAATCTTGGTTGGTGCAGCTGGCTACCGGAGCCAAAAGAAAAGTTAATGAGATGGTTAAGTCATGTCTTATGGTCATGAATGGATTGAACATCAGGGTAGATTTGAACATATTTCCTTTAGGTTCCTATGACTGTCTAATTGGGATGGATTGGTTGGACTAGAATCATGCTATCCTAGACTGTCATAACAAGGCATTCACTTGCTTAGATGAGGAAGGGAACCTAAGGAAAGTGCAGGGAATTCCCAGGGAAGTAACCATCAGATAAATTTCAGCATTGCAGCTGAAGAGATGTTACAGAAAAGGGTTTCAAATATTTGTAGCTCACATGGAAGAGACACTTAAAGATAATGTGCCAAATTTGGAAGACCATGCAATCTTGGAAGAGTTTGAAGATGTGTTAAAGGAGGTACCAGGACTACCCCCAAAGAGAGATATTGATTTCTCTATAAACTTAATTCCTGGAGTAGCTCCAGTGTCAAAGAATCCTTACAGAATGAGTACACCAGAGCTGAAGGAGTTGCAAAGTCATCTTGAAGAACTTATGAAGAAGGGGTATATACGCCCAAGTGTTTCACCTTGGGGTGCCCCAGTCTTGTTCGTGAAGAATAAAGATGGGACATTAAGATTGTGCATTGATTTTAGATAGTTGAATAAAGTGACTGTAAAGAACAAGTATCCTCTTCCAAGGATTGATGATCTCTTTGATCAATTGAAGGATGCAAAAGTATTTTCAAAGATAGATCTCAGGTCAGGATACCATCAGGTAAGGATTAAAGAGGAATATATCATCATGACCTCCTTCAAGACAAGGTATGGTCATTATGAGTTCACAGTGGTGCCATTTGGGTTGTCAAATGTACTAGATGTTTTCATGTGCTTAATTAATGGTGTATTCCGAGAATATTTAGACAAGTTTGTCATTGTATTTTTGGAAGACATTCTTATATATTATAAATAAGAGGAAGAGCATGGAAAACACTTGAGGATGGTATTACAAGTGTTAAGATAGCATCAATTGTATTCCAAATTGAGCAAGTGCTCATTTTATCAGAAGCAAATTCATTATTTGGGACATATCATTTAAAAGGATAGGATAACAGTGGTTCCTGAGAATATAGAAGCCATTAGAGAATGGTCAGCACCAAAGAATGTGACAGAGGTCAGATCATTCATGGGCCTTGCAAGCTACTATAGGAGATTTATAGAAGGATTATCAAAGATTGCACACCCAATCACTTCCTTGCAAAGAAAGGGTATGAAGTTTCTATGGACATTGGATTGTGAAAAGAGTTTCCAACACTTGAAACAATTATTAACAAGTGCTCCAATACTAAGGATTGCAGACCCAAATGAAGAATTCATTGTATGCACAGATGCATGTAAAGAAGGACTTGGTGGATTCCTCAGTCAAAATGAGTTTTTTATATGTTATGAATCAAGAAAGTTGAAGGAGCATGAAAGACACTATGCCACTCATGATTTGGAGTTGGCATCCATAGTGCATGCCTTGAGGAAATGGATGTTAGAAAAACATGACCGCAGAGAAATAAAATAAAACAAATGCAGAAACAAAACATAGAAGACACACAATACAAGAGAGACACAGATTTACGTGGTTCACCCAGTGTGGGCTACGTCCACCAGAGAAATTGCCAGGTCCTTCCTTTATTATTATCT
>ML784192.1:125368-135568 GCA_009831015.1 Picea engelmannii | reverse complement strand
CTGATATAAATAGTCTTCCATCTGCATCTTCCATAACTGGTAGTTTTGGCCGTTAAATTTCTCGACCCTAAACTTTCCATCTTCCGACATTGCTCCCACTCGAACCAGGAACCCTCTTTTCTTGCAAGTTACCTTACGCTCTGATACCAATTGTTAGAAAAACAGGACTGCGGAGCAATAAAATAAAACAAATGCAGAAACAAAACACAGAAGACACACAATACAAGAGAGACACAGATTTATGTGGTTCACCCAGTGTGGGCTACGTCCACCAGATAAATTGCCAGGTCCTTCCTTTATTATTATCCAACAAATGAAGGGATACAACCTACAACAAAACCCGCTGTAACTTCCTCTTCTTTCTCTCACAGTATCCTCTCTCAGAATACAATATTCACCATCAATCATAGCCGTAATACATTTCCCTCATAAAAGAGGGTTTCCTTCTAGGGAAAAAAACCCTAACATAATCTCTACTGTTAGATCTGCGACCTTATAATGAACGGTCCAGATTTACAATGAAATTACAATATACTTTTATAAGGCAATTTTTTCTTCGGGGGCTTCTCCCTTGAACCCCCGCTGGGGGCCCGCTTGCCCCCAGACCCGCCAGCCGGGGGGATAGGCCCCCCAGACCCTGCAGAGGGGGTACCCCTCCTCTGCACTCCCCCGCGTGGAAGAGTGTACATACTTCTGGGGTGTAAATACTTCATGGGGTATAAACACAGCTGAAATCAAGGACCTCTGAATCAGGAAGATAATCAGGCTCCACAACCAACAATGGAGACACTACCTCATGGGGAAAAGGTTTGAGTTGAGGATAGACCATAATGGTCTGGAATATTTATTTGATTAACCAACTCTAAATGCTAGACAAAGGAGATGGTTAGAATTTAGCAGCGAATATGAATTTGATATAAATCATATCAAGGGAAAAGAGAACAAAGTGGTTGATGCACTCAGCAGAAGAGTGCATGAATTGCATGCTACAACCATTAGCATGTACCAATGATATTTGAAAGAAATTTATTTGGAGGCTGCAAAATTAGATTTGCAATACAAGGAATTAGTGGAAAAATTACAGCAAGGTAATCTGCAGCAGAAAATTGAAGAATACAAGCTAGATAATGATGAAATTCTCATGTACAAGGGCATAATTTATGTACCAAATTCCCAGGAATTGAAAAATATGATATTGGGAGAAATGCACAATGTACCTTATGCTAGGCACCCAGGTTATCAGAAAACTATTGCAGCTGTCAAGAGCCAATATTATTGGCCAGGCATGAAGAAAGAGGTTGCTGATTTTATTTCCAAATGTTTGGAATGCCAAAAGGTAAAGACTGAGCATAGACACCCAGCTAGTTTGCTATAACCATTACCCATTCCTGAGTGGAAATGGGAATTTGTAACCATGGATTTCATCACCAAACTTCCCAGAACAATCAAACAACATGATTCTATCATGGTAGTGGTGGATAAGCTTACTAAAACTGCCCATTTTATTCCAGTTAAGCTCACTCACAAGGAAACCAACATTGCTGATGTTTATATGAGGGAAATTGCTAGATTACATGGCATACCCAAGACAATTGTGTCTCACAAAGATCCAAAATTTACCTCAAAATTTTGGAAGGGATTATTTAATGGATTTGGAACAAATTTAAATTTTAGTACAACTTATCATACAAAATCAGATGGACAAACAGAGAGGGTGAATCAAGTGATTGAATTTATGTTGAGGATGTATGTGATGTATAAACCATTAAAATTGGAAGACTACATACACTTGGTAGAGTTTTCTTATAAAAATGGGTACCAAACATCTTTAAAGATGAGCCCATTTGAGGCATTTTATGGAAGAAAGTGCAACACACCAGTAAGTTGTGATAACCCAATAGATAGAGAAGTGGTTGGGCCAGATTTACTCAGGGAAATGAAGGAGAAAATGTTGAAAAAAAAATAAAATTTTAAAGGTTTCCCAAGATAGGAAGAAAAGATATGATGATAAGGGCAGAACTCACAAGGAATTTAAAGTCGGAGACCATGTATTTTTGAAAGTAAAAGCCAACAGAAGTTCCCTGAAGTTGGGAAATTGTTCAAAGTTGGCAGCTCACTATTGTGGGCCATTTGAAATCCTAGAGAGGATTACTCCAGTGGCTTATATGATTGAATTGCCTACATCTATGTCTGTTCATAATGTATTCCATGTATCATTGCTCAAGAAATATATACCTGATGCTAATCATGTTATTGATTGGAATGTGATCCAGGTGGAGCAAGAAGGCGCTTTCCAAGTGCATCCGGTATGCATTCTGGATTGGAAAATCAAACAACCCCGGAATCAAGCCATAGGGCTTGTAAAGGTCCAATGGACCTGGTATGGTCCTGAGGACGCCACTTGGGAGCATGAGGATGCAATGCGAGTAGAATACCCGCATCATTTTGAGGAATTTTGAAATTTTGTTTTATGAGTACACAATGCACTGAGGACTGTGCATAAATAAGGGGAGGGGATTGTAATATCCCTAGGCTAAACTCAATTGTAATGTAAATGAAAATGTACTTAATATGGTGAGTTGTTTGATATCACTTTTCATATACACCTTTTATGGCATAGTGCGTGCATGTACTGCGCAGTAAAATGAGGAAGTGTGCACATTCCAGGATTCCGTGCACAACAACTTAAGTGCGTGTGATTTTGAGGCTAGGGAGACTTTGTGTATATGCTGTGTTTTATAGGATGGTGAGCCAATTCTGTGATTATTAGGCCATAGAGCCTAGATGTTAAAGTCCAGTGCACCTGCTTTTGTATATGTCTCAATATTAATATAAAATACACCGCTGCGCACAGACTGACCACGATAAAAGAGTATAGGGGACTAAACTCCACTAGTTAAGGGAAAGGAGGGGATACAAGTTAAGGAAAAGGGATAATCTAGGGAGCTTAATCTAAAAAGGAATATTATATTAATATTTCTTAAATATAAAGTATGGATAATTATTTTATCTTAAGTTCCAAAGTTGGGGACAAGTGGGCCAAAGTAGCTCCCAACATAACAAGTGTCAAGTTGGGGACATGCATACATATTGTTTGGAATTAGTTAATTTACCATCATTATTTCCATCATTCCTCCCATCATTCAGTCATCTAGTCAATCATCCATGGGCATTCACACACACATTGAGCTATCTTCGGTACCTTCATGTCACTGTACCTGAACTTGTATTGATAGCCATACCTGTTTGTGTAGTTGGTTAGGTTGGGAGATGGACTGAAGAAGAAGGTTTTTAGGCCCATGTGATCCAGGTGGTTATCGGTGGCCACCCACCTTTTCCAATAGGCTCAAAATAGTTTTCTGGCAATTTTTGTAATTTACTATTTTTAACAGTTTTCACTTTTCGAGCTGTTTTGAGGCCCTAAACAATGTTTTTTGGAAAATATGTTCGCAATATATAATTTCCTTCGAAATTGTGCCTAAAATGAATCTCCTCAATGATACCTTTCCAATGGGATATCATACGCCTAAAACGAAGATCGTATGCAAAAGTTACGATCCCGGGAAGTTGATGTACTAAGTTACCCAAACGGGGCCCGCATGACTTTTTCCGCTTCATCTCCTAGGGTTAGGTTTTTGGATGTCTAGGGTTTTTGGAATTCCTGCTTACGGTAAAAAGGCCTTCAGAGCCTCATTTTAATCATCTTCCTGCGAATGAGAACAACTGTTACATCTCTTCTCAGAGATAAGTCACCACCATTCCAACAATCTTGTTTCCGCTGCATTTTACAGTTTCAGCTTATTTCATTATTGAATAGAAAACCAGTTTTACTATATCTCTATTATTCTATGTTAAGCACCTGTTAATAATATGTACTCATTTCGTTCTTCTCATGAAATACATATTAGTGGTATCATAGCGATCTACTCCTTTTCGTCTTAATGCATGTCCCCAACGAGGTCAGAGTACAAAGAGTTGGGTCTTGAGCTTGTTTCTCTTGAGGAAAAAATCTCTTGCATGCCCAAGTGACCTCTCATGGAAGGAGAAAGGAAAGATGATGGGACAGGAGATCCTTTCAAACTGTTGATTGAGGAATCCCTCACGTAACAGAGGAATGAGATGATGGATAGTTTCACGCAAATCCTTCCATAATTACCAACATGCGACACATCTTCTTTGAGCGGAGACCCTACCCCCTTCAAGGTAAAAATAAACTTTGATATTCCTATATTTGAAGGTCAGATAGACGCAGATGCTATAGACAAGTGGTTGAATCTACTAGAAGGGTATTTTTCTGTCCATAACTTTTCGAATAGAGAAAAAATTACTTTTTCACTCCTCAAAGCCATTCCCCATGTCAAATATTGGTGGGAAACTTTCTATGAGCAAAAGGAAACAGAGGAACCATCATTATTTACAGTCACATCCACCAGAGAATCCTCCAGGGATGTTATTAAGGAACAATACTACCCTGTCGTAAGTTATGACGACTTGTATACTAAACGGACCACACTACGACAAGAAAGAGACCAAGCAGTGCCAGATTTCACAAATATATTCCATACCTTGCGCACCAAGATAGGTATCAAAGATTCATAGTGACATATGGTGATCAAGTATCACAATTATCTACATAGATACATCCATACTGAAATGGAATTTCTGGACATCTCATCCTTGGGCGCGGCCTACCGATATTCCATCAAAATCGAGAAGAAGCTCAAACAAAAGACACGACAATTTGGCCTAGGAACCCCTCACAACAAAAGCCAGGAAAGGGCGGCCCCAACACACATAACAAATTACAGAGAAAATATGGATAGTATCAGGACAACCAGTCCAAGCCGCAAACAAAATAAGGACAACGTAAAGACAAAGAAATATACTGGGAAGTGGTGCGACTTTCGTAAGAGCCCTTGGCATAACACTGTTGATTGTTGCTGAAAGCAGTCGCTGGTGGCCCAAGTGAAAGCCTCTAAATCAGATGCAGATTCTGACTCTGAGCCAGAACTAGAAAGGGGAAGATGAATCATTGACGTGGAACCTTGTGCCACCGTTGCTACCACCCATCTCCATCCTGGTGAACCAGACGAGCCAGAAGAAGGAGAGTGCCTCTTCCATTCACAAATGTGGGTAAAAGGCACCTTGCTGCACTTCATTGTTGATAGCGGTAGCCAGAAGAACCTCATCTTAGCAGAGGTCATCAAGCGGCTTGCCCTGCCAACAACGCTGCATCCACAACCCTACACCATTGGATGGCTCCACCAAGGAAGCAATCTCCATGTCAGCCAACAGTGCCGACTATCGTACGACATCAATCCCTCCAAAGACGTGGTATTGTGTGATGTTCTTTTGGGCCAACCTTATTTATGGAAATGTCATGCTATATATGAGTCTAGGCCTCGTAGTATTATTATTATTTTGAACAAGATACTTGAGGCAGTCCCACCTAGTGTTATTTCCTTGATCTTTGCTAAGCAATGCAGGAAGGTCATCTCTCAGAAGGGGAAATTTGTCTTCTTTTTGATTCGCTCTCAGAATAAGTGAAAGATCACAAACACATCCAGGATCTCTGCGACTGACCTCTCCACACAACAAAATCAAGTAGCTAAGGTCATGGAAGAATACTCATATATCTTCTCCTCACCTACCGAGGTACCTCTGCACTGCCAGGTCAAACACCCCATCGATCTGACCCCCGGTGCACCACTGCCCAATGGGACAGTCTATTGTTTCTCTCTGTCAGAGAATGAGGAGATCAAGCAACAAATCCAAGAACTGCTCCACAAGGGGCACATTCATCCCATTTCATCACCTTGTGGGAGCCCAATCGTGCTGGTATAGAAGAAAGATGGAACCTGGTGACTCTGCATTGATTACTGGGATCTGAATAAAATCACAATCAGAAACCGGTACCCGATTCCTCAAATCGACGACATCCTTGATCATCTCACGGGGGCCAAATACTTCAGTAAGATTGATATGAAGTCTAGCTACCACAAGGTCTCGATAGAACAGATGGATGTATGGAAGACCGCCTTCAAGTCAAAGGAAGGCCTTTTTGAATGGTTGGTCATGCCCTTTGGTTTGGAAAATGCTCCAACCACTTTCATGAGGATGATGGATGATATCCTGTGACCATTCACCAATACTTTTGTAGTGGTGTATCTGGATGACATTCTCATTTACAACAAGACTTGGGTCGAACACTTACAGCATATTCAACAGGTTCTGCACACCCTGCAATAGCACCAGCTATATGCCAACTTGGAAAAATGCTCCTTCGGCATGGACAATGTCCATTACCTGGGCTACATCATTTATCAGCATGGAATACATGTGGATCTAGCCAACATCCAAGTCATCCATGACTGGCCAGCCCCAACCACACTCACTAAGCTTCATAGCTTAATAGGCCTTGCCACTTTCTACCGCAGGTTCATGTTGGGATTCTCCCATATTGCATGGGCCCTTAGCCAAATAAACAGGGGTGGTGGTAAGGCAAAATTTATGTGGGGGCAGTCCCAACAACAAGCGTTCGATGATTTGAAGCAGCGCTTGTGCTCATCCCCAGTAATGTCACTACCAGACCCGCAGAAACCCTTTGTGATTGAGACATATGCTTTAGACTATGTTGTGGGCACCGTTCTCACTCAGCATGACCACCCTGTGGCCTATCATAGTGAGACACTATCCGATGTTGTCCGTAAGTACCCTACTTACGAAAAAGAAATGTACTCCATTGTGCAAGCCTGCCACCAGTGGAGACATTACATTCTAGAGAAGGAGACAGTCATCCACACTGATCATAAGTCACTGTAGTTCATGCAGACATAAGGAAAATTTCAGAATGACCGCCATCAAAAGTGGTCCACATACTTGTAGCAATTCCACCTCAACATCAATTATAAAACATGAAGCACCAATCACGTCGCCGATTGCCTCAGTAGACCGTCAGTCATGACACTCATCATCGTGATAGACTCTTGCGGCCATGAGACCTTTGGATGCCCCCAAATCTATGAGACGAACCCAGACTTCGCCACCACCTACCAAATGTTGGGTGCAAACATAGTTGTCGATAATTTCCATCTTCAATATGGGTTGCTGTGTCATCTAGGCCATATCTGTGTTCCATCAAGCGAGAGAGTGAAGATGATCTGGGAAGCCCACTATATTCAGGTGGCAGGACACTTCGGCGTCGAAAATACAGTGGCGTTGCTACAGAAACATTTCTACTGGCCTAAACTTCGACAGGGGGTTAGCAAGTATATCAGGTCATGCATTGCCTTCTCTATTGCCACACTAACCACTAAGAAACAGGGTCCGTACACCCCTCCTCCTACTCCTGACAGGCCATGGGAATCCATCTCAATGGACTACATGTCGGGCCTTTCATCCACCAAGCAGGGAAATGATTGTGTTTTTGTGGTTGTTGATCGCTTTTCTAAGATGACGATTCTAGTTGCCTGCAAGAAGAGCATCACAATAGAGGCCACTACCAAGTTCTTCTTTGAATGAGTCTCGATACATTTTGGACTCCCATAAACCATTATCTCATATTGGGATAGTATATTTCTCAACACATTCTAGTCGAGCCTCTGGTCACTGTTGGACACCAAGCTCACCAAATCCACCGCCTTCCACCCCCAGACAGATGGTGAAACTGAGGTCGTCAATAGAATGATTGTGCATATCATTCACATGTATAATTCAAAGAACCCTCGCACATGGGATGAGAGCCTTCCCTATGTCTAGCATAGCTACAATTGATCCCTGTGTAGCTCAACCGACCACAACCCCTTTCAGGTTGCGTTGGGATTCCAACCATTGGGTCCCATAGATGTTTCACTTCCCCTTGCGGTCACCTCGACCGAATCATATTCTGCTCCAACTGAAGATAAAAAATCCACCCGATTCATTGTGTGGATCCATCACATCTTCCAACAGGTTTAGGATATCCTAAAGAAGTCCAATGACAAGTACAAACAATGCCATGATCAACATCGGGTGCCACATAAGTTTCAGGTGGGCGAAAAAGTTTGGTTGCACTTGTAGAAAGAACACCTTACAGGACCCCATTGGAATCTTCACTCACTCTGTTATGGGTCGTACACCATCACCAAGGCTATGGGGGATAATGCTTTTGAGCTTAACATTCCTCCTTTCCTTGGCCTGCACCCAGTGTTCAATGTGGATCTCCTTCACCCTTATTTCCCACCATTATCGGACACCTCAGAAGTAGAAGAACAATTGAAACCAACAGAGCTCAACCCAGACTGCATACAACATGCATCCAATGATCATATTTTTGACACACATATCAAGCGCACTTGAAAACAAAGGAGCCAACTTTATCGAGTCATCAAAGCAGGGCAACTCCTGCACCATGGCAAGTGGCTCACCCGGGGCCAAATTCAACATAAATTTCCTCATTTGATGGGGGACCTCAACGCAATGGAGAAAATTGCTTCCTAGGGAGGGAGGATTGATCCAGGTGGTTATCAGTGTCCACCCACCTTTTCCAACTGGCTCAAAACAGTTTTCTGGCAATTTTGGTAATTCACTATTTTTAGTAGTTTTCACTTCCAGAGCCGTTTTGAGGCCCTAAACGATGTTTTTTTGGGAAAACAGGTTTGAAATATGGAAGTTCCTTTGATTTTTCACCTAAAATGAATCTCCTCGACGATATCTTTCCAATAGGATATCATACGCCTAAAACATAGATCGTATGCAAAAGTTACGACGAGGGGAAATTGATGTACTAACTTACCCAAACAGGGCTCACATGACTTTTGGCACTTTATCTCCTAGGGTTAGGTTTTTGGATGTCTAGGGTTTTTGGAATTCCTGCTTATGGTAAAAATGCCTTCAGAGCCTCATTGTAATCATCTTCTTGCTAATGAGCGCAACCGTCACATCTCTTCTGAGAGATAAGCCGCCACCCTTCCAGTAAACTTGTTTCCGTTGCATTTTACATTTTCATCTTTTTTAATTATTGAATAGAAAACCAGTTTTACTATATCTCTGTTATTCTGTTTTAAGCATATGTTAATAATGTGTACTCATTTCTTTCTGCTCATAAAATATGGATCACCGTGGGACATTGAAGAGGTAGGTTGTTAGGCCCGTGAGCAATTTCAACATAGTTACCAACTTAATGAGAACTGTGACCTCAAAACGAGAACTCTGGCCCAAAAACCCATATTTTTGCATAAAAAACATCAAAATCAACCCCCTAAATCAAAAAGTGGTGCTACCGGTAGTACCATTTTTTTTAAACGGGGTCAAAATTACAACATTTTTCAAACATGGGTTTCAAAACTTAGACAGTAGCTCAGAAAACCTTAAAATCAACACCTAAAAACAAATAAGATGTTTTCGATTTTTTTTTTCTTTTCAAACGTTAAATTTTGAGATCATTTGAAATCGTATTTTTATCACTTGGTACCATTAAAACCAAAACCTCAAAATCAACCATCAAATTGAAAAGTACTGCTACCGATAGAACCCATTCTAAAATTGGGGGTATGAAAATGACACAATTTTATAATGTGGTAAACGAACTCATCATTACTGTAAACAAAATCATAAAATAAACCCTTAAATCTTTACTTTTTAAATGTTATTATCACGCAAAGCACGAAGTAATACATAATGCCATGAAAATATCACAATATACTTTAAAAATTCAACGTCACTTTTTAATAATTTTTTACTTTTAATAATAAAACAGTAAATACAAGTTACATTGAATGAAACATAAATAATTTCTTAAAAGTTTTGTTATATTGACCATATTCAAAACATATGAGCTAACAAAATTGTGAAAAACAAACAAAAACTAGAAAGAAATGAAAAAAAATTAAAATTTCCCCGAAAAACAATAATTTAAAAAACAAAAATACTATTTTTTGTTTAAAAGAAGAGAAGAAAATCCCTTCAAACTTAAAAAAAAAAAAAAAAAAATTAGAAAAAAAATGAAAAATAATCAAAATTCAATAAAATATTTAAAAAAACATCTAAAATATAAAAAAATTAACAAAAACACTAATACTACCTAAGCTACAAATGTATTTAAATGTTTTGTTTGATAATATGTTAATAATGTAAAAATGTTATAATATAACAATGTTATATTATAACATTGTTATAATATAACATGTTATATTAACCTTTATCTCTATAAATTAACTTTTA
>ML784192.1:84488-114450 GCA_009831015.1 Picea engelmannii | reverse complement strand
TATAAAACAAATATATATATAGAACAAATATAGCCTGAGTGGGTCTAATGGTTAAGAACATGTGTTTCCTCTTAAGAGGTCACAAGTTCAAATCCAGAGGGGGGTAGGGTATGTATACCTTCGTAAAATTTACCAGTCAAATCGTTGGACGGAGGAGGATCCCTTATCCCACAAACAAGAATATCTCATACACCAATTTGGTGTAGCTTGGTCGTGACCTTAAAAATATATATATATATATATATATATATATATATATATATATATATATATATATAACAAACTAACTTAGGATATTGGATCTTATAAAAAAGCTTTTAGTTGTCATGAAGATCGAATCTTAACACTAGAGTACCTTAAAAGGATGATATTTTCGAATCTTAACGCTAGAGTAACTTAAAAGGATGATATTTTGTTAGCTGGAGGGTCCCTTTGGTGTTTGTTTTCATTAATTTTGGATCATGATTGATAGTCTCTTTTCTCCTTCAAATGCCATTTTCATTGTGAAATTCATGGATTGTGACATTGCTTATCAGTGCATTATAATAATAAAAAAAAAGATTTTTATATGAATGAGATGTTTTAATTTTAATACAAAATGTTGAACTCTGGATCTCTTCTTATAGTTGAACTTAAGTTAATCTTTTTATATTTTTGATAGTCACTTATTAAAATATCTTTTAAACATATTATATTTTAAAAATTATGTTATAAATATATTATATTTTGAAAATAAATTAATGATTTAAAAAAAAAATTAACATTCACTTTTTATTATCAGTGTCATCTTTTTTAGTTGATGATTTTACATATTTCTCTTTGAGATAAAAGAATATAGAGACCTCACTTTTCAAAGTGGTCTATATTTCATTCCTATGGTAGTCCCAATATGGTTGAGACTCATCCATGATTCTATGAGATAACCAAATGTTGATCTCCAAAGGAAACACCATCAAAAAATACATAGTCCAAGCAAAACCCAAGTTTAGTTAGTTCTCATGTGTAGAGATATGCATAAAAGTTGATCTCAAAAAAGGACTCCTTGAAGAAATAAAACTTGACCTAGAAGGTTGACACTTATTATAGCCCTTGGACTATGAACACCTACCTTCTAAATGTAACTCTTTCCATGAGTATGGACACTTCATGAAATATTGCAAAAAGAACGAGAAACTAGATTCCCTAGAGGAATTCAAAGAAAAATGCTTGTCAAACACAAACAAAGCTACAAGTTAGAAACAACCAATGGACACCATTAAGAAAAATACCACCATAAATAAAAACCCTATGCAAGAAACACAAAATAGGTATGCCACCCTCTCCAACTCTAAGAAATTATCAAGAAGTTGAAATCACCGATCTCTTTCCCCTTCTGAATGCATACCCCTTACTCGAATCATAGCCTACATGAGATGCCTCCTCCTTTGACATCCCTCCCTTCTTGGAATCCCATGCCCCTCTCCCTAACCCCTCATATCCTCGAGAAACAACAACAAAATAACTTCCTTGCCCAAAAGATAGTACTTCCAAATCTCCATTCCATCCTTACACCTCTATCGTCCTCACCAAGAAAAAATCCCAATGGATAAATTAAGAGGAAGACTTGAATGGGCCTAAATTTGAGAAAAAATTTAGAAACAATTTATCCAATAAAGGAAAAAGGGAAGAGGAAGCAAACAAAGTGAATCTCTTGGGGCACAAGTTACCCTACAAGTTGTTGTCAAGATAGGGAGTCAACCCTCTCAATATTAGGAATGAATGTAATCTCTTGGAATTGTAGAGGGATGGTGTTATGAGAAATCTTACCCCATGGATAGGTTAAGATACCCTTTGGACCAAGACCCCTTCTTTGGTCCAAAGGAATAAGTAAACAAATGGTTTCTACTTTCCTTATAGATATAATTCATTAACCTATAGATAGAAAGAGGAAGACACACCTATTTCCCGAAGTTTTTCCTCGTTGCTTCATCCTTTTGATTCGCTGCTCCAATTCCTTCAACAACCAAAGACACCCACACAACAAGAGGCAATCAAACCTTCCTACATTTACAGGATTTTGTTAGATAAAAACCAAATCTATCTATACCCGATTTGACTTAAGCATAAACATTATCATAAACAACATAATGAAAGGAATAGGCCTAGTTGATATTTAAATTGGAAAACAAGTTACAAGCACTTACATTTATGATACTGCAGTACCTTCTTCAAGTTCTCCTCATCCATCCCCTTTCATGGAAGTCTTGAGATCAAAATTTTGATGCTTCCATGGAATCTTTTCTCCCAGGATCAATGGTTTGACACCTGAAATCTTCCCCCTTTCACCTTGAAAATGTCTTCAATTTATAGGATTGGGAGGCTCAACCAACATGAGCTAATAAGGGAAGTGGTCGAGGATATGGCCCCATGAGTTTGGATTTTATCCTAAGATAGTTCCATAGGATAGGATTCAACTCAAAACAACCTCATCTCTTCAGAGTTGTCCCTTAGGAAAATGCAGGATTTACCATATTTTCCTCTAACCAAATTGGTGCTTCCCTTGAGTTAGAGACAGAGTGCCAATGGTGATCCCTAAACAAGGAAAAGGGGTCCCACCCTAGTGTAGTGGCGCCCCCCAACATGGCTAGTAGGGTTCCACCCTTCATTAATGCCCCAAAAATGGTCGATTTTCCAAATAAAAGGCATGTTTCTGGCCTTGAAATGATGGGTTTCTTCCTCCAACATGACTTAGGGATCATGGAAAATGTTGTTCATAGCGTTAAAGAGTTGTGAAAATTTTCAAAGTGCACGTGACACTTAGTAAGGTGCATACAACACTTGACAAAGTGCACACGACACTTAACAAGGTGCACACGACACTTTGCGACACTTGTGACTCTTAGGGTGTGACACTTAAGTGTGACATTTTGATGTGTAATAGATTCCCCCTAAAGTGTGAGGTCAGAAGAGAAACTGGTGGCCGAAACACTTTACAAATTCTTCAATGCAAGGGTGTTGGAGTAAGAGAACCTAGTATAATTTGAAAACAACCATCAAGCAATATAAATATATGTTTTCATTCCCGAGGCAGACATACCCATGCTCGGAATACGAGTTGACTCAAAGAATGGCCTCCAACCAATACATTGTGGATCCATGAGAATATTGACTAAGGATATGGCCACCAGAGATAAAATGTGGATGCATACCTCCATGACATGAATTGATTGCATCCACGAAAGATACACAGTAGAGATATGAGAAGACAAAACATAGCCACATATTAATACAAAGTGGATCCATGTGAAAATATATTTATTAGTAAGATTTCCAGCATGGAGATTATACTGGGATCTTTTACATTTTCAAATGATCTCCATTGCAACTTGGGAAAAGCACATAACAGAGTGAGCGCCCAACCTAAGGTCTTGGTCCTGATCCTAAAATGCTACAAATATAACCATGTGAATAGATGACTTGGTGTCAAACATGGTAGAAAAAACTTGATTATCGGTCATTGAGGTATACCATTAATAAGTGCGAGGGAAATCACCAATGATGACAATGATTCCCAAGGTACCTTTAGTACATTATAGCGAATGTGAATAAATGAGCCGAGGTCGAACATTCATGGAATCATCCAATAAGAGGTTAATGGTGTAAACCTATTATCAGAAGCGAGGAGGCCTACCATTGAGGCATGCAGGTCCCAAGGTACTAACTGGTCTCTAAGTCTAACTCATGGATAATGTGTTGAAGTTGACATGAATAAACTCATCGAAGGAGGGCCATAATGTATCTCTCATCATCGACATGAAACATGGGAAAGTGATGTGAGATGGTGGATTAAATGAGTGTAGATTGACACAAGAATGGAAACTCGTAATACTGCAGATGGTTTGTTTGGAGTGAAACTTCCCTTGAACATGGTGAGGCACAACAAATGACTTGGAAGCATTGACTCGATGAGTACCAAGAACATAATGTGATGAAAATAAGAGCACTCTTCGATTGGAACAAAATATTATAATGAATCATGGAATTGGTATGACTCAGAGACAAGAAAATTACTCAATTGTAAGAGGAGACACAAACATGTTCCATGTTCAAGGGAGACAACAATAGTTTCCATAATGGATTCCAAAAAACTTGACCCATTTCTTTCAATTTCTGGCCCACCATGATTGGTGAGTACCTCTTTGTTTTTTAATGAGCTTGAGGAGGATAAAATATGCTCGGTATAGCTCATCCTCGATGAGTCCCTCGACATATGTTTAACGAACCTAAAGAAGGAGGGGTTTGGTCTTGTATGGATCCTAGAGATTGGACTGACATAGGTCCTTCAATGCATAATTTTACGAGCCCAAAGAAGGTAAAATCAATGGTTTTTCATGTTTAGAGAGTTTGAAAAGAACTTAAAGACGACTCCATGTGTGAATTTTTCATAAATTTAGTCTCCCAAGCCTGAAAAGGTGTAAAATAATACAAGGGAGAACTCTTCTAGTCATGCTTGACTAGAGTATTCCTTTTTTGTAATTAGTCTTGAGAGGCTGAAAAAGAGAGAAACTACCACTCAAAAGACGCCCTTTCAAACCTTTTAAAGAGTGTGAAAGGAAGCAAGCTAACTCGAGAATCTTTTCATATTTAGGGAGTCTAAAAAGAGCTCAAAGGAGACTCGAAAGAGTTCTTTTTTCATGTAGCTTTTATGAGTTCGAAAAAGAGATAAAAGTATACTTGGTAACCTATTATCATGTATTAACGAGCATGAGAAAGAACAAAGACTAATTTTGGTAACCTATTCTCATGTATTTATGAGCACGAGAAAGAACAAAGACTAAGATCGTTCTAGAAAAGACTAGTACATTATGATGGGAACGACCCCCAAGCAAGGATCACTCCTATCATCGTGTCTCTCCAAAGGTATACTGCAAAATGGAAGTAGCGTGATGAGAACGAATAGTGTGAAGAATAATTGCAATGGCTATAAGCAAGCGAGATGGAAAATAACACAAAGCATTAGCAATCTATAAGCAAGCGAGACGAAAAATAAAACAAAGAATTAGCAAGCTATAAGCAAGTGAGACGATAAATAACAATGAAGTAGTGGCAAGTGAAACCACTAAGCAGACAATCTGCTTCATTTTTTTAATGAGCTTGAAAGAGAGAGTTAACTATGCTCGTTCTTCCCAATGTAACGTCCAAAGGTTTCGAGGGAGGATACCCATGGGTGGTTGGTACTTTTCCCCCAACTTGAGAAGCTAGCGACTCAACTCCATCATGATGTCCAGAGGCTGGGGACATGCCCCCCAAGCTTCATTTCATTTACCGACTCTTCTCCTATCACCAATTTATTTACCGAAATAGACTCATGGTTATTAATAGGAAAATTTTCACCAGAGAGGGAGGAAGAAAGAGGATCAATTGACCAAGGTGGATGAAATGAAGGTTCAGGTATGATTTCTAGTGAAAGAATCGACTCAAAGGGAGAGGCGGTTGTTTCATTTTTTAACGAGCTTGACACAGGAAAAGAACTATGCTCATAACCTCTGGGTTTGATTCCCAGGCCTTTATTTCACTTTTTAACAAGCTTGACACAGAAACATGAAGTTTTCTTGACTCTGGTTTCATTTTTTAATGAGCTTGGAACCTAAAATAAAACTATTCGCATTACCTCTTCTTGATCATGGCTTCTAAGAGGACAATACTCCTGAAGGAATACATGTCAAGAGACATACCTCAATCATGGCTACCAAGAGATCTTCGTTGGATGGAAGAACAATGCCTTGGAAGGAATGCATATCGAGGGCTGCAATAGGGGTAAGGAGATCAATCTCTAATAGCCCTATTGAAGAGATCACCATGTCAACTACCATATCTAAATAAAAAGAACCCTCATATAGAGATGAATGCATGGGACATGTTGTTACATAATTAAGCTATGGTGGGGGCGATAACTCTTTCAAATAAGGACCATTTAGGGAATGTGAGTGTGTGGCATACCCTTTACATAACAACTCTATGAGAATTCACTCTAAAAAAGAATTCGTGACATCCCCAACCTTATACCTAACTGGGAACATGCCACTTAAAAATTTCTCTCTCTTTACTGCTCTATTACCATTTTGTAATGTACCCATTAACATGGACTCACCAACATTCTCTGGTAACGTTCCCAACCCTGAGATGGAACATGCCCTGCGATATTACAAAAAATGATACCATTAAATTAAATACTAAGTTCTACATATTGATAGAGTTCAACGGAAAATAGTTAAAACATGTATGCAACAATAAAAATTCATATAGAATTTAACAATACATATTCCATGACAGAAAAACCATAATTGAACACACACACACTCAACAAAGGAAATAAGCACATGAAAGACACTTATCTCAGGAAAGTAGACACCAACTGCATGCAGAACCTCCATGTTCCTCCCAGCCTTAGACCACACTTCTCATAACTCTCAATAGTGGGTCACCCTCGATCTAGGGATAAACTCTACGATGGAAAAGGGAAAACTAAGCCAGTCTAAGGTCTTCTAAGTAGCATAAGTGTTCCACCCAAGGTGCCAAATGCTGCAACTATCCTACGGTATCTCATTCCCCACATGCATGTCCCACCCTAGGAAGTGTGCTCCTTATCTGTTCAACAGTCACTCGACTGCTCGACTTCCTTTCCAGGGATTCAACAACAGGTTGGATAGAAAGTCTTAGAGCCCCGTAGCTATTTCCCAGCACACCAAGGAACCACTCTGAGTAGTCTGTCACCCAGAGAAATACTCACGGGCCTGCCAACTTGCTTCTTCTGTAATACATCCTGACAACCGCTTCTTCAATCCATCTACCTCACTAACAATACTAGTTCAGGTTCTTTTTCGCAATCCAGTACCATCTGGTATGAATCATAGTTTCCTCCATACTGGAACAATCAATATTAATGATAATTCCCCCTCTAAATATAAACCCCCCCTTCACACTATATCCACAAATATATAAATGCATGTGTCTTTTAGGACACTTGGCACTTTAAGGGACTCCCTTGTCCCTTCTTTCGAGACTTAGGATATATAAAAGTATCCATCACTTTAGATTTAAGGAATAATATTATAATATTCCAATGGGATTAATCCCCATATCTTAGCCCCTTCCTAGACTCTTATCCCCCCTTTCTATTTCTAAGTGGATTTTAGCCCCTCCATACTCATTTGTGGATTGATCTGCATGCAACAATGTGTTTTCATTAATAATATGAGTGTTTAAATATTACAATAATAGGCTCACTGGCCTTTAAAATCTCGACTCCTTGGCCTAATAATCACACAAGCCTTTTGGACTATATCAACCTGGCTCACCAACCTACAAAACATTTACATTTTTTTAATGTAAAACTGGGGTTTGGCCTAGGGGTATTACAGGGTGGGTGGTAGTCAAACGAGGATCAACAAACGAAAGTTGATCGACAATCACAATGTTTCCATTATAAGGGAAATATATCACTCGAAAGAGAGTGGACATGATAGCTTTCATGGTGTAGACATAATCACTCCCAAGGAGTAAAGTAAAATCCAAAGGGTCTTGAACTACCATAACATCAATATAGATGATTTTCCTTCCTAAAGTAACAGGTAATTGAGGAAGTATCCCTAAATGTCGAGTGATTCATTTGTTGAAAGATAACAGATTCTGGGTGACCGACACAAGATGAGGACAACCCAAAGCTTTCCAAGCAGTTGAGTATAGAATACTAACGAAAGCACCTTCATCTACGATAGTCTGAGGGACGCTCCTACCAAAAACTTGAATAATGATTTGGAAAGGTACATAGGAAGGAAGACAACGTCCGATTAGCTCATGCCAATCGAAACAAATGGCATCATTACTTGGAGGGGGTTCAATAGTAGGAGGAGAAATTCCCCCTTGTATGGTAGAATCTGTATTAACTGGAAAAATGTGAGCGATATCAACTTTACTCTCTAAGGGGAGAGTGGGATCGACCGATGATGGGATTGTATCGAGCCTTTGGTGGGTGTAACTCTCTAAGGGGAGAGCGAGATCAAACAATGATTGAATCAGGTCGACCACTTGAATTTCATTTTTCATGGGAAGAGTGGGATCAACTGATGAGGGAACCAGATTGACCACTTTAGCTTCACTCTTCAAGGGAAGAGTGGGATCGAACAATGATGAAATAAAATTGATCACTTTAGAAACCAATGGTGGGTCGGGAGAGATATTACGATAAGTAGTTGGAATTTGTGGCTGGTAAATAGTGATCTATTCCAACAATTTCAAGGCTTTATCCATAATAGCAAAAATGTGAGTTTGATGACTTCCTTCGCATAACCTAAAAGGAAATTTGACTCTACTTTTCTTCTCCTGAACCTTACTTTCACTAGTTGAGGGATTTTCACCAGCATGTCTTGCAAATGATGATGACACGAGTTGTTTGGAACTCATGGACCACACATCTAAAACCTTGGGAATACCAAGGAAATCCTTAAGAAGGTGGTCACCCTTACAAATCTTGCAAGGGAATTTGGATTTTCGAGTTGTCTTGATAGGATTGTGAACCTCATCAATATTCCTAGCCTGATTGATAGTAACTGGTTGATTTATTCCAACATGTCATACAATGGTTGGAAGTTTGGCCCCTTGCTTATTTTTATTCTTCTTAATCTTCCTTTTCTTCTTCTTCTTATCCACCTAGTTACTAGCTTCAGATATTTCACTAAGAGAAGGAGAAAAAGGGAAGAAGATGCAACTAGAGAAGAAGGTGAAGGGTCAATATAAGGTACCTGTTCTTGGGATGAGGTTTTTTCATTCGAAGCATTGGGATAATTTGAGATTACCAGAGTGGAAAAAAACCATACCGTTAACTCGATAGTGAGTTTGGGAAGAATCAATGTGGCAATATAAGGAGGACCAATTTTTCCAAAAGAAGGAAAAACAAAAGATTCTTCGGGAGAATGGGTTCCTTCATTGGTAGTTCCAAGAACTGACGCCATAAAAACTGATTCAACCTAAGGTCCATTAGGGGAAAAAAACAACACATGCTAAAAAATCTAGGAAGCAAATAGATAAATAAACCTTCCCACAATGAAACCATTAGTTGATGATGAAATCCAATAGTGAAGGATCAATATAGGAAGGGTATGAGATAGAGTGGGTGGAATAGTTATGTTGGTGACTTGCTTAACAGACTTACACCCTAGTGCAAGTTTCCATATGGCGAAACAGTGGGTTGCCCTCCAAGGATCCCGAGGGAGTTTGAACAACATTTGTTCCAGGTAAAACAAATACTTTACCCTTTGTCATCACCTTGTGTACAAGCCCTAAATATTATGGCCACTAAGGTTATCACTTAACACAATAGAGCATGGGGAAAAAGTCGACAATTAGGTATACACGCAAGGGCTGGGCCAAAACTCGAAATCCCATTGAGAGGTGCCTTTGACTGAGGTGTGAACCTCCCAAGTGATCCCCAAGTGTCTAACAACACCATTTGTAATACATGTAGAGCACTCTGAGGTTAGTTACTCCACTGGCCCTAATGTGACCTCGTGATTGACCCTTGCGTGAGAAGGGATTCCCAGGACAATGATGTGGAAAATGGATTTCTCTCCCTAACTCATGATTCTATGTTTGTTTTATAGCTTTGGAGAGCTATCTTAACCACCTACTCCAAATCCCTACAACAAATATAATGTAGGTTTGCAGATCCCTAGAAAGAAACATATCTAGATGGATTTTAATTAGTGCTTTAATTTTATGGTTGTTTGGTTACTCAGGGGTATGGAGGTGCAACTAATGATATTGTGACCTGCCTCTTACAACCATGCAAAACTAAAATGAAATGAAAAAAATTTAATTTCGATGAATGCTAACTATGGAAAGGATAAGAGTGTTTTTTTCATTTCCAAATGAAAAAACCCAATGCAATCTACCAAATGCATGAAAGTTTTAAACCTGTGAAGTAAAGCAATGCAAATATATTCTTAAGCAAAAAAGAATTTAATCAATGGCTCATACACCGAGTACACAAAGATTTTACACCGGAAATCCTTAACCGGGAAAACCTTTCTTATATTCATTATTGAATTTCACCATTCACCATACAATATATACAATGTTTTTAGGTATTCCGTAGATACCAAAACCCTAATCCCTTAATCCAGGATTAATTTAGTAAACCGCTAAAAATAGCAAAATCCGCTAAAAATAGCAAAAACCGCCCAGTGCACACGGCACAAAGACCACTACTAGAGGGATCTTCAGATGCAGTTGTCGAACCTGACACACCCACACACACACATGAAAAGAATATAACACATACCCAACAATGCAAACTACAAATATGCGCCATCCAAAAACTAGAATGCAATTTTTTTTTTTTTCCAATGCTATGAGATATGAAAATTGTTTTAATGCTTCACTTCTTTCAAATGAAATGAAAGGAATCAATGTTTGACACAGAGATATATGAAGCAATAAATAAGATCAAACAAAAATTCACTAAAAAAGGTTGACATGTACCCAAAGAATACAAATGTCAGAATGCTTCCAACATAAGTTCAAACAAGAACCCAAATGATGTAAAAGAAAAAGAAAACAATCACTCTTGGAAATCCTAAAAAAAAAGTAGCAAGAATCAATATTCAAGGTTGGGTTGCGGTAAACAAGAGAGTCCGAGTCATTGAAAAAGAGGGATGTTTAAATCAAGACAAAAATAGCTCAATACCAAACATCATTTGCAAACTCTAGTTGATGAAAACTTCCAAGCAATCAAGCAATCTAAAAACTTTGTGAGACGAAGATCAAACAACTGAAAGGTAGGATGAACTAGAGGATCTTGTTAACACAAGGGGACCATACAATTTCACAACTAGGATAATTTTGAAAACTCAAAGAAAGAAAGGAAATGAGTGATGAATATCAATTTCTTAATCAAAATAAAGTCAAAGACAGAATATGACACTCTGGGATAAAATCCTCCAAACAAAAGACTGAGAAAAGCAAGAAATAACCTCATAAAACCACCTAAAAGGAGAGAGTGGTGCTCCTATAATCAAAGAGACAAAGTTATATGCCACTCCATATAAGGCTAAGGGGGAGCGCCAGTCAGGCCAGTGGCACCCTGGTAGCCACTGGAGAGGGTGTTGGTCCTGAAAAAGATTTAAAAAGGCTTCGATAAGATAAAACACAACTGCGATTCAATCAATGACTCTGTAAAATCTTCAATAAATAAGAGGGAAAGGGAAATAACTCAGAATCAAGCATAAAACAAGCAATATTTAATCATAAGAAAGGATTCAAGATGAACCAAAGGAAGGACTAGTCAAAGTCCTTTCCCAACGGAGTTGCCATTTTTCTTTTATGATAAATCTTACCCTGCGGACAGGTTAAGCTCACCTTTGGACCAAGATTCCTTCTTTGGTCCAAAGAAATAAGTAGACACACCTGTTTCCCAAATTTTTTCCTTGCCGCTCCATCCTTTTTCTCCACTGCTCCAATTCCTCTAGTGACCAAAGAGACTTGCAAAACAAGAGGGAAGAAAACATTCCTACTTCTACTAGATTTAATTAGATAAAAAAAAGATCTATCTATACCCAATTTGACTTAAGTATAAACATTATCATAAACAACATAATGAAAGGAATAGGCCAAGTTGATATTTGAATTGGAAAACAAGTTACCAACACTTACAAGACATGATTGATGCTACAATACCTTCCTCAAGTTCTCCTTGTCCATCCCTTTGCATGAAAGTATTGAGATCAAAATGTTTATGCTTCAATGGATTCTTTTCTCCCAGGATCAAAGGTTTGATTCCTGAAATCTGCCCCCTTCACCTTGAAAATGCCTTCAATATATATGATCCAGGTGGATATTGGTGGCCACCCACCTATTTCAACTGGCTCCTCTTGACATTTTTTAGTTTAGCATGTTCTTCTGTACTTCTTTGTAATTTTGGGTTCTACAATTCCGAGGTTGTTTGAAGCCCTATACATCTTCCATATGGAGAATGGTGGCCACCCACCTAATCCAACTGGATTAGTTTGGAATTTTTCATGTCAGTACATCTTTCTGTACTTCCAAGGCCATTTTGGGGCCCTAAACAATGTTATTTTGGCTTCCCACAGTCAAATTGTAGACGATCTCATATTTTGATGGCATAATGTGTATTTCTTGAAAAGATATTTCCAATGGGCTATCATGCGCCTAAAACAGAGGTCGCATGCAAAATTTATGACCTTGAGAAGTTGAGGTACCAACTTACACATCGGGGCCCACATAACTTTTGGCATTTCACCTTTTAGGGTTAGGTTTTTGGATGTCTAGGGTTTTGGCATTCAGGCATAATGTTAAAAATTCCTCTGGAGCCTCATCATAATCATTCTTCTTAGATGGATGCATGTAGCAGTCGCATCTCTTCTCAGAGATAGCTACCACCATTCGAGCAAGTTGTTCCAGTTATGCAGCTTTACAGTTTCAACCTATTTCATTTATTCAATAGAAGTTATTGTTCACTAGATATCTGTTGTTATCTTTGTGTTATTGTATTTAGTCTATTATTCATTTCATTCCTCTCATAAATATGGATCAGTGGTATTAGAGCGGTCTGGTCTTCATTTATTTTTGTTCGTGTATGTCCCTCACAAGATCTGGGTACAAGAAGTTGGGATGTGAACCAATTGATCCTTTGCAATATTGGTCATGTCGAGCTCGAAAAAAAACCATGGGAGACCAAAATAAATATTATGGATCAGGATATCCTTTTAAAATGTTGTTAGAGGAAGCCCTTGCATGAAAAAGGGATGAAATGATGGCCAAATTTGCACAGATCCTTCAACGACTTCCCATAGGAGAAGCATCTTCATCAAGTGGTCATGTAACCCCCTTCAAAGCATAGGTAAATTTTGATATTCCATTATTTGAAGGAATGATAGATGCATATGTTGTAGATAAATGGTTGAATATGCTCGAAGAGTATTTTTCGGTTGACAATTTTGCCGATAGGGAAACAAATACTTTTGGACTCCTCAATGTCATCCCCCATGTTAAAGACTGGTGGGATACTTAATTTGAGCAAAGTGCCATAGAGGAATTTGCAATAGTTTCGGTCGCCCCCACATGGGATTCCTTCAGGGATTCCATTAAAGAACAATACTACCCTATTGGAAGCTACGAGGACCAATACACCAGATGGACCACCCTACGTTAGGAAAGGGACCAGACAATACCAGATTTCACCAATATTTTCCACACCCTGTGCACCAATTGGGTATCAACAACTCTTAACGAAATTTGGTGCTCAAATAACATGATTGTTTGCATAGATACATTCAAACAGAAATGGATTTTTTGGACATCACATCATTGGGTACGACGTATAGATATGATGTCAAGATCGAGAATAAATTTAAGCAGAAGAGGTGAGAGTTTGGATATGAAAAATCCTCATAGCCAAAGTAAGGAAAAGGTGGCCCCAACCCACATAACAAGGGACAAAGAAAATATGGAAACTCTCAGGACAACAAGTCCAAGTCACAACAGAAGAAGGAAAATGAGAAGTCAAAGAAGGAAACGGAAAAATGGTGTGAATACGATAAAAGACCTTGGCACGACACTGAAGAATGCCACTGCAAGTAGTCACTTGTGGTCAAGCTGAAAGTTTCCGAGTCAGAGGATAACTATGACTTTGAATCAAATATAGAAGGAGGGAAGTGGATTATCGATGTTGAACCCAGTTCCACAATTGCTACCACCAATGTCGATCCAAGTGAACTAGAAGAACCAAAGGAAGGGGAACACCTCTTTCACTCGCAGATGTGGGTAAAGGGGACTCTGCTTCATTTCATTGTTGATAGCAACAATTAAAAGAACCTGATCTCAGCATAGGTCATCAAGCGGCTGGAAATGCCAACAAAACCACACCCGTAGCTCTACACCATCGGTTGGATTCATCAAGGAATAGATCTCTGTGTCAACCAATAGTGCTATCTGCCCCACAACATCAATCCATTCAAAGACGAGGTATTGTGTGATATTGATCCCCTTGAAGTTTGTGATGTTATTTTAGGAAAACCATATTTTTTGAAGAGACATGCTATGTATGAGTCTAGACCCCACAATGTTATTATTACTTTGGGTAGAAAATTTTACATGATACCAAAGGTGGCGCCTCCTATCGCTATTTCTTTAATCTCTTCTAAGAAATAAACTAAGGTCATTTCAAAGACTAGGAAGTTCATCTTCTTTGTGATCCATGCTCACAGTAAGAAGAAGGTCTCCACCCACATCAGTGGCCTCTACACAGAGTCTCTCTTTGCAACAGAAGCAAGTGGACAGGATCATGGAAGAGTATAGAGACATTTTCTCCTCACCCACTAGGGTACCGACGCACTGCCAAGTCAAGCATCCAATTGATCTAACCCATTGTGCACCTCTGCCTAATGGACCGGTCTATCATTTCTCGCTAATGGAAAATGACAAAATCAAGCATAAGATCCAAGAGCTATTTCAAAAGGGGCACATCAGACCCAACTCATCCCTTTATGGAAGCCCGATTGTACTAGTGCAGAAGAAATATGGGACCTGGCGGCTCTGCATTGATTATAGAGCATTAAACATAATCAAATTCAGGAACCAGTACCCAATTCCTATAATTGATGACCTTCTTGACCAACTCAAGGGGGAAAAGTTATCTAGCAAGATTGATCTAAAGTTTGGCTACCACCCGGTTCCCATTGAACCAACTGATGTATGGAAGAAAAATTTCAAATATAAATAAGGTCTCTTTGAATGGCTTGTCATTCCCTTTGGCTTAACAAATGCACCAAACAATTTTATGAGGTTAATGGATGATTTATTGAGACCCTTCACCAACTCTTTTCTGGTGGTATATTTTGATGACATCCTCATCTTCAATAGAACTTGGGAGGACCACATGCAACATATTCAATAGGTTTTGAGCACTCTGTGACAACACAAGCTATATGCCAACTTGGAAAAATTATCCTTTGGCATGAACAAGGTCCAATACTTGTGCTACATTGTTGATGAACATGGGGTACATGTTGATCCATTTAATATCCAAGTCATCCATGACTGGCCAACCTTGACCACACTCACTGAGCTTCGAAACTTCCTAGGATTGACCAAGTTCTACCGATGTTTCATGTTGGGATTCTCCCATATTGCATGGTCCCTCAGCCAAGTGACCAAGGGTGGTGGAATAAAATAGTTCATGTGGGGGAAGGAACAACAACAAGCATTTTATGATTTGAAGCATCACTTGTGCTAAATTCTAGTACTGTCCTTACCCAATCTACAAAAACCATTTGAGATTCAGACTGATGCATCTGACTATGCTATAGGGATAGTTCTTACTCAGCATGGTCATCCAGTGGCATACCATAGTGAGACACTCTTAGAAATGGTATGGAAATACCCCACTTATGACAAGGAAATGTATTCCATTCTACAATCTTTTCATCAATGGAAACATTATATTCTAGGAAAGGAGACAATCATCCACATTGATCACAAGCCTCTACAGTTCATACACACAGGGGAAGTTTTAGAATGACCACCATTAGAAGTGGTCCACCTACCTGCAACAGTTCCATCTCAACATCAAGTATAAGATAGGGATCATAAATCGTGTCACTGACTGCCTCAGTCGACCTCCCATGGCTTCACTTAACACCGTGCTCCATTCATGTGGACATGATGCATCTAAGTGGCCCCAAATGTATCAACAAGATCTGGGATTCTCCACCACCTATCAGCTCTTGGGTATAGGCATGAGTGTAATTGATTTTCACATTCAAGACATACTCTTATGTCATCTTGGCCATATTTTTGTTGTTTCAAGAGAGCATGCAAAGCTGATCTTGGAGGCTCACTACAGTCATATGACATGACATTTTGGCATGGAGAAAACTCTGGTCGTTCTACAAAAACATTTTATTGGCCAAAAATTCGACAGGATGTCAACAAGTATATTAGATATTGCACTGCATGTGCCATTTCCAAGCCAACCATCAAGAAGAGAGGCTTATACACCCCTCTTCCTACTCTCGAGAGGCCTTGGGAATCCATCTCTATGGATTACATATCTGGCCTTCCGTCCACCAAGCAACGAAATGATTGTGTCTTTGTGGTAGTTGATTGGTTTTTGAAGATGGCCATCCTCACAACATGCAAGAAGAGCATCACATCGACAGATACTACCAAGCTAATATTAGAATGAGTGTGGGTCCATTTTGGGATACCACATACCATCATCTCCGATTGGGACAACAGGTTCCTGAACACATTTTGGTCGAGTATATGGTCATTGTTGGAAACCAAGCTCACTAAATCCACTGCGTTCCACCCCAAAGCGATGATGAAACAAATCTTTTCAATCGGATGATTATGCATATCCTACGCATGTAAAACTCTAAGCATCCATGTACCTAGGATGAGAGTCTCCCCTATGTTCAACCCAACTACAACATGGCTCTCCATGGCTCGACCGACCATAGCCCATTTCAGGTAGGGATGGGATTCCAACCCTTGGGTCCCATTGATGTTGAATTACCTCTTGCCACCACACAGGAAGAATATTCCCATGTTCAGTCTAAGTCCAACAAAGCCACCAGATTCATTGATTGGATTCAACACATCCGCCAACAAGTCCATGAGATTTTGTAGAAAGCCAATGCTAAGTACAAGAAACAACATGATCAACACATGGTACCACACTAGTTTCAGGTGGGAGACAAGGTTTGGTTACATTTGCAGAAAGAGAGACTTACAGGGCCCCATTGAAATCTCCTCCCACTTTGCTATGGGCCTTACACTATCACCAAGGCTGTGGGTAGCAATGATTTTGAGCTCAACACTCCATCCTTCCTTGGCTTGCACCCAGTTTTCAATGTGGACCTCCTTCGGCCATATTTTCCACCCTTATTAGAAACCTTAGATATCACAGAAAAAATGACACTGACATAGCTCAAACCTAACTTCATGTAATAGGAATCCACTGATCAAATAGTGGACAAAAAGGTCAAGGGAACTGGCCAGCAGAGGATCCAACTTTATCGGGTTGTCAAGGCAGGACATCTCCTACACCAAGGATAGTGGCTCACCCAGAGCCAAATTCAATATAATTTTCCTCACCTGATGGGGGAACTTAATGCAATGGAGACAATTGCTTCCCAAGAGGGGAGGATTGATCCAGGTGGATATTGGTGGCCACCCACCTATTCCAATTGGATCCTCTTGAATTTTTTTAGTTCAACACGTTCTTCTGTACTTCTTTGTAATTGTGGGTTCTACACTTATGAGGATTTTTGAATCCCTACACATATTCTAGTTGGAGAATGGTGACCACCCACCTAATACAATTGGATTAGTTTGTAATTTTTCATGTCAGTACATCTTTTTTTACTTCTAGGGCTGTTTTGGGGCCCTAAATAGTGTTTTTTTTTGTTTTTCACAGTCAAACTGTAGACAAAGTCAGAGTTTAATGACATAATGTGTAGTTATCAAAAATACCTTTCCAATGGGATATCATGTGCCTAAAATTTAGGTCGTATGAAAAATTTACGACCCCAAGAAGTTGAGGTACCAACTTACACATCTGGGCCCACATAAATTTTGGTGTTTCACCTCCTAGGGTTAGTTTTTTGTATGTCTAGGGTTTTGGAATTTATGCATAATGTTAAAAATGCCTCTGAAGCATCATCATAATCATTCTTCTCAAACGGATGCACGTAGCAGCCACATCTCTTTTGAGAGATAGATACCACCATTCGAGCAAGTTGTTTCAGTTATGTAGTTTTACAGTTTCATCCTATTTCATTTATTCAACAAAAGTTATTTTTCATTGGATATCTGTTGTTATCTTCGTGTTATTGTATTTAGTCTGTTATTCATTTCATTCCACTCATAAATCCAGATCAATATAGGATTGGGAGGCTCAACCACCATGAGATAATAAGAGAAATGGTTGAGGATATGGCTCCATGAGTTGGGATTTGATCCTAATATAGTGCCATAGGATAGGATTCGACCCAAAACAACCTCATCTCTTCAGAGATTTCCCTTAGGAAAAGGCTAGATTCACCATATTTTCCTCTAACCAAACTGATGCTCCCCTTGAGTTAGATATAGAGCGCCAGTGGCGCTCCCTAAACACGAAAAAGGGGAGCCACCCTAATGCAGTGGTGCTCCTCCATCAGGTCTATGAGGGCACCACCCTTCATAAATTCTCAACAAATGGTGCTCCCTCAACATGTCCAAGGGGCACCACCCTTCATAAATGCCCCAAAAATGGTCGATTTTCCAAGTAAAAGGCATGTTTCTGGCCTTGAAATGATGGGTTTCTTCCTCCAACATGACTTAGGGATCATGGAATTTTTTTTTCAAGGAATCAACGAGTTGTGACACTTAGAAAATTGCATGCGACCCTTAGTAAGGTGCATGCGACACTTGACAAAGTGCATGCGACACTTAACAAGGTGCATACGACACTTTGCGACACTTTGCGACACTTAGGGTGTGACACTTAAGTGTGGAATTTTGATGTGCAACAGATGGGAATCCAAATGAAACAAGCAAATTATAGCATAGTTAGTAATGAAAATCCAAGAATACTCTTACTTTAAGAAGCAAAAACAGAAGAGGACAATCTCCTTTAGATCCTAGACAAGGTGTCAAAAACCAATGAAGGATTGTGTGTATATTCAAGAGGGAGCCTCTCGAGCGATAGATATATCCTGGAACAAAAAATAGGTGGAACTCATCACAAGAGGAAATTTTTCTCATAGGTTCTACACAACCTTCAAAGACATTTCAATTGGAAATTAGGTACAAGTTCTCAATAGTAACACTCCAAATTAATGTAACGATAAGAAATAATGTTGGAAACCACATAGATACTTTGGGGATATTTCCCCACATCCCTAAAGAATACTTTTAGGGGATCTCAACATGGTTTTCATTTCCCTACAAAAGAGCATGGGCACTTTCATCAGAGACTCCTTCAAAGAAACTCTAGATGACCTTGTATCATATTGTAATATGGTGGATATTAAGCCTAAAAAAGGCACCTACACTTGGAACAATTGTAGGTTGGGCCATAGGCATATATTAGAAACCCGAGCATATATTAGAAAGGCTTGATCACTTTCTAGTACACTCAATCCTCTATATCTGAATCAATTAGCATCTTCTTTTCCATCCTCCCCTCCACTCAACTCTTATTTTCTATCTCATAATCTTTTCTAATTTTCCTATTTGTAACTTGATTATTTCTCTCATGATTTTCTTTATTGGATATACAACCACTCTTATAACATACTATATTAATATACCTCTCTCTAGTCCCATTGACCCTTTTTTCCAACATTAAATTTAAATCAAATCAAACTAAATTTAATATGCTACATAATTTCATCTAAATATGCATCAAACATTGAGCTCATAAGAATGTTTGGTGAACTAGGTTCTAAAATCAAATAAACTACATAGAAACATTATTGCATGACTAAAGGAAATACAAACAAGAGCACTCAACTAGGAAGCATGGAAACCTCTATGTTTACTCGTTGGCTTATGTTGGATTATGAAAACCTACAACTCACCATCTCTAATTAGGGTTTGGAAGGGAGCCACCAAAATTATACCTTAACCATGAATTTAAGATTAACCTAACTCTATTTTTATACCACAATTGGATATTTCCATAGGACACCTCTATAAAGTTTTTTTTTATTGATGTTCCCCATCTCACCAAGAAAAAATTAATACAGGAACATGTGATCAGATCTACAATTAACATAGATTATTTTAATCCTGATTTTATTGAGCAGAGGTGGAATGCCATTTTTTTCTCATTTTAGTTGTCCGTGAGAGACATGTACACAACACACCTCTTCCACCTTGAGTTGTAGAGTGCATCTTGATTCTCTCAATACAATTAAGACACTATGGGTAAATCTAAGAGAAATTTTAGCATCTAAACGCCTTGACTACTTCCAATTTTATATGTGCATTAGGATGGCCAAATATTAAATTCCAAAGTATGTCAAGAGGATGATATTACAATGTTTTAAAGTGATCGAGGTTGAACGAATATCATTTCATTTTTCAATTCCCCTTTTGTAGTGAAATTTAGTGTCATTGAAAATAAAGTGAACAAATATGTTTGACCTTATTTATCACAAGGAGTTTCTCTTTAAGTGGAAAACCCTCATACTATCACGCTCATACAATGTTTTCATATGGATTATTTCTTTGATGAACTTTGGAAAAGCACAATTTCTAAGAATGCTTGGGATATCTATCATAAAATTCGAACAATTTGTGTTGGATATTTCTCTTATTCATGCATGGTCTATGAGAGACACCAGAAAAACAAAACTTCTATGAGTATTTAGAATATCTACCATAAAAGTTAGACAATTTTTGTTGGACATTGTTTTGTTCATGCATGGTCTATGAGAGACACATACATGCCACAATTATTCCACCTCGAATTGTAGAGTACCTCTTACTTATCTTAATGTAATGAAGAAAACATGGATACATCTAAGAGAGGCTTTAACATCTAAACTCCTTCACTAGTCCCAATTTTATCTGTACCTCATAATGGCCAAATTTTAAACTCCAGAGTATGAAGAGGATGATACTGAATTGAGCTTTAAAGTTCTCAACCTTAAATATGAATATTATTCCATTTGCAAATGCTCTCTTTTCTTAGGAAATTTAATACCATTTAAAATACAACGAACAAATATGTTTGACTTTATTTATTAGTAAGGAGTTTCTATTTAAGGAGAAAAACCTGATGTAACATCCCCATTTTTCCTGGTTTAGCGATGTATAATGTAAATACGATGTATGGCCATGAGTCAGACTAAGTAATATGTAAACATTGTATATCATAATAATAAAATAAAATGTAACACCGGTTGCAGATGTACATTGATAGAGTAATGGGGGCTAAGTTTACACAAGAGATGGGAAGGTCTAAGAGAAGGGTCCAAGGGGAATTACCCATATCTATTAATCTCAGATCACTTCCTAAAATTACCACTGTGTATGAACCTTCTATTTTCCTATTTGAGTGTATCAAATCCCCAATCATTGAATACATGTAAGAGGGTTGGTGTGAAAAATAAATTCACATAGTTATTGAGAGCATGGGATAAGTACAAGAAAGCATGAGGGAAGTGTGAGAGTCAAGTAAATCCTTTTGGGGAAGAGTGAGAGTCAAGAAATAATGGGAAGAGAAGGAAATTCATAGGGGAAACTTGAATGATTTTTACATGGATTTTTTGGGACAACAAGGTCCAAATTGTTGGAGCTTGGAGGCAACCATAGTAGGCAGATGTGGTAGTTATTTGAAGCTGCAAATGCATGAAGAAGAAAGTTGTTAGGTTTGTAGAGTGATTTTATATGTAAGAGATTACCCAATAGTAAGTGAGATTGTTGTTGTGAGTTTTTTTTGTTGCAACTGACATCCATGGAGTACCCACTAAGAGAGATTCCTAGCCAACATATGTTGGAGCCTTGGAGGAAAGTGGGAAGGCCTGAGGGACTATGTGCAGTGAAGGGGGATCCCATTCCTTGGGTTGTGCAGGTTGAGGAGAAGAGAGCTGGCAGATTGGGATAGTTGTAGGTAAAGCCAATATTCCCTGGGTAAAATTGGGTTGTGAGTGGACAATGGAGTGACACCCATTTCTTGTGGATTCATAGCCCCAACTTGGGGGTGATTTTCCGCTAATATTTGGATAAAAAAAATATACGATTGGGTGGAAATTCTGTCCACTGCAATTGGTTTCACATTTCCTGATAAAATATAAGTGTTTATCTTCACTACACTATTATTGTTTATGAGTTTTACTTATTTTGAAAATGTTATATTCTTAAGTAAATTATATGTTGTTGTGTATTGGTATAATTGCTTGCATTCATAATGATGTTAAAGGCATGTAAATCATCAATATCTTGGATTAGATCATGGGATTTATTTGTTGTGTATTTAGTTGAGTTTCAAGAAATATACATGTTGTTGTGTGAATGTTTAATGGGATTGCATTCACGTCTTTGTAATGTTGTTAGACACATGAGTTTTTTAGCATGTTTCATTGCATTAATTTTATTGGTCTCAAAAAAATTTAATTGTTAGGTTTAGTAGTGGGGAACACCACATAGTGGTATCAAAGATTCTGGTTCAACACCAAACCTATATGGGCCAAGGAAAAAGGTGAATTTGGCGAATTCGTTGTTACATATTTTGGATCTATGAAGGATTTGGGGAAATTTGTGAAACCAAAGTGAAATCCCCAAATTTATGAATAAATTCAAGTTGAATTTTCCCATAACTGTTGAAGAGAGGATCAATAGGCATTGATTTGCAAGTTGCAGAGTTAAAAATTGGATTGGGATGTTGAATTCAATGTTTTCATGGTGACTGTGAAGTTGGAGAATCAATGGCCTAGATCACTTCGATATTAAGAATCAACGGTCAGTATTCACTTGTACGTTTGGAGAATTCAGGCGAAGTTTGGATAAGTTTGATAAATCGATGATTGAGATCACATTCATTTTGGAGATCAACGATCGATATTCATTGGAATTTTTTGGTGAAATATGGAGAATCAATAGTTGAGATCAATTGACTTGATAATCAACGACCTAGATTCATCCAAAATTTGATAAAAGAAAATTAAAGTTTTTGGAGTTCAACGAATTTCGTGAACAAATTTGGTTCATCGAAGAAAATTGTTGATCGTCGATGGAATTCTCATAGTTTGATGAAGTTAGAATGAAAAAGTAGAAGAAAATTGTCGATTGCCAATGGAGCGATCAGAGTTTTGAAAAATCTTCTGAAGTAACCTTTTTGGAAAATCGTTGATGAAGAAAATTTTCAATCATTGATAGAGCGATCAAAGTTGGACAAAATTTTCTGAAGTAACATTTTTGGAAAAAATCCAAAGAAGAAAATTCCTGATCATTGATGGAGCGATCGAAGTTCAACGAAATTCTTGAAAAAATGTGTTTTGCCAAAGAAAATTGTTGATCGCCAATGAAGGGAAAATAGGAGGGTAATGTGGTCAACTCAGGGAAAGACAAGTGGATATCATCCACATGTCATGCTATGTCCTCCAAGTTTCCATGTCAACAACCACATGTCATTCAATGTCAACATCCACATGTTTTTCCACATCAATTTAGAGAAACGTTGAATGTCGATCGTCGATGATCAGGGTTTCAAAAATTCAACAAAGTCTTGCAAGTCAATTCATCAAGGAAAATTGTCAATCACGGATCATAGATGGAATTCAATGAGGTTTGGCGATGTTGGGAATGGACGGTCTAGATTTCAGTTGATTTGGTGATCGATGGTTCAAATGCATCCATTGGATTTGAAAAACTTAGCGGATCGACGATTGATATTACTTTTGATTTTGAGATCGACGACTTAGATTCATTCTAGTTTTGGTTTTATCGTTCGATGAAATCCAGTGGAGAAGTGTCTTTTGTAACTCACCAAGGGAAGCTAATTGTCGATCGTCGATGATTGGGGCTCGATCGAATTCAAAAAAGGTATCCTTTTCATAATGTAGATAAATAAGATGATTTTCCATTCAAAGAATGAGTCGATCGTCAACAAAATAAAAGAAGGTTGATGACATGGCTGAATCAAAGAATGACAAGTGGATATCTACAACCACGTGTCATGCCATGTCAATTCAATTTCCCACTTGGCCATAACAATATAATTTTAACTAAGAATTAGATGAAATTTTAGGGATGTGTCCGTAGTTATGAGGGATATAATAATGCCAGTGAGGGCCACTAACTAATTCTAGTTAAAATTTTTGAGAAATGTAAATTAGTGACCTTTGAAGATCAAGGTCATGCTCAGTTACCAGGGCCCAAATGAAGGTGAAAATTTCATAGGGAGATCAAAAAGTAGGCATGGAGATACCTATTTGGGATCCTGGAAAAAATCAAAAGGGGTTGGTGTTGGGATGCTAAAATAGTGAAAAATACACTATTCTCGGGCGTGTTTCGAGGATTTTTGAAAAATTCAAAGGAGAAAAAGAGACCAAGATTAAAAATACAGAAAATTTAATTTAGTCGACATTTTATCTACACATCAATCCAAACAAATTTGTCTCCAGGTTATTTTTTCCAGTTTTCTCTATTTGAGAGAGAACCAATTTTGGATAAAAATCTTGTCTAGAGAAAGTGTAAAAGTGCAAAGTCGTCAATTCCATATTTATCTATAATTTGGATAGAGCATCAAATTTTGAATTTGAAAGTTTCAGTGTATTCTAAATTTTAAATTTTATCTGCACCGAATATAATATTTTTTCTGATAGTTGACCGATTTTCTTTTATAGGTGGTAAAAAATGGTCTCTCGAAAAATTGTAGCAATGAAAACAAAGCACAAATAAGTAGAAATTGAAAAATTCAGAAGGTTGTAACTCTTAGCACAGAACTCAGAATGAGGCATGAATAGAGTGATTGAAAATCTGATTCATAGGAGACTATATTTAAACAATCAAAATTAGAATCCAATTCTTCCATACCTCTCATAAATTCAACTGAAGAATGACTTGTAATCTAATTAATGAAATATTTTACAATATGCATGGTTCTAACAATAATTGTTACATGCACATTTCTTGCAGAATTAGAGGTACATGAAAGAAAATTTGTTTCCTATATGAGGAATAGATATATGGAGGATTACCAAGGATCTTACAACCATGAGGAGGAGGTCAGAGGTTTATATGTCAACATGGGAAATGTAGATATTGAGTCCAATGGACATAGAGGCATAGTGGAATTAGTGGAGCTGGTTGAGACTATGAGGAGCTTGCAGAAATAAGTGTAGAGATGTAGGGTAGAAAATGAAGGGATAAGATATTAGGAGGAGATGCTACCAAGTTTGAATATGTTGCAAAGACAAGCCAATAAATATTCTAGCACAAAACAACCAGCTAGTGCAAGACAAGTATAAGCATATAGATCTCATTATCGGAGGGATGGCCACAAGGGGATCTAGACAATAAAGGAGTGTTAATAGGCATCATAATCACTCACTAGAACACCCCACCATAAGAGTGCATGCACGTTCAAGGTTGGATATCATCCTAGTGTGTCCCATGTTAGAAAACAAAGGAGGAGGCATGCGTCATATATTTTGCAAGGAGAGCTCAGGAACATCAAACCACCATAATTTGATGGAGAGGATAAGAAGGGAGAAGATGTAGAAGCATGGTTTTTTGGAATGAGGAAATATTTCCAATTTCATAATTATCCATCAAATGTAGAATCTATAATTGCAACCTACCATCTTCAAGGAAAACCATCTATGTTGTGGGATCAACTCAAGCAGGTTAAGAACATTAATGAGAGGAAAATCTCATGGAGGGAGTTCAAAAAGTATTTCAGAAGAAATACTTGTCAGAGAAATATTATGACAAGAAAATGCAATATTTATTTGAACTCAATCTTGGAAGCATCGTAATGGATGAATATGAGAGGAGATTCCTTAAAATTTTTAGGTAGGTTGGCTTCATAAAGGATGAGAATGTAATAATCCAAAGATTTCTGAGTGGACTTCCTTCTTTTTACAATGATAAAATTTTCTTTAATGAGCCTATAATGTTGGATGATTCCATCAGGAAGGATAAGTATTTGTATGGACATAAAAAAGGAATACCATCTTTCCAAAATACCTGGGATGATAAGAAGAGAGGCAAGATGGACTAGAGGAAGAAGGTATTCAAGTCACCTTTCATCAAGAACAATTCTCAAGAATATAAACAAGAGAATATAGCATAAGGTGAATACAAAATGACAAATTCATTTGGGAAAAGGCCAAGACAACAACCCATAAAGTGTTGGGGATGTGAAGGAGACCACTTGTACAAGGAATGTCCTCACAAGGGAGATAGGATGAGGACTATGCAGAACATTTAAGAAGTTGATACAATGGATGATGTGGGTAGAATCATGCAAAGGATTTATGAAGCCTTGGATAATAGACAAGCATACTACCAATCTTACATGTCTGAGGTAGAAGGTAATATTGATAATCAAATAATAGCTATTTTAATTGATTATGGAGCTAGTCATAGCTATATAGACCCAAAAATAGTTGAAAGGTTTAAATTGAAGATATGTAAGCATGGAAAGTCTTGGTTGGTTCATCTAGCCACTAGAACGAAGAAAAAAATAAATGAACTTGTCAAAGATTGACTAGTAAGCACGAATGGAGTTAACACTAAGGAAAAGTTGAACATCATACCAATTGGGTTCATATGATTACTTGATTTGTATGAATTGGTTGGATAAGCATCATGTTGTCCTAGATTCCTACAACAATAATTTTACATGACTTGATGAGGAAGGGAATTCAAGGATGGTGAAAGGTATTCCAAGACCTATATCTATCAGAGAGATTTCAATTTTACAATTGAAAATAAGTTTTATGGAAGGGTGTCAAATATATGCAGCCCATATGGAAGACCTAGCAAAATATGAGCCAAGTCTTGAAGAATATCCATTTTTAAATGAATATGAATATATATTTGGGGAGTTGCTAGGATTTCTACCAAAGAGAGATATTAACTTCTTTATTGACTTAATGCCTGGAGTTTCCCCATTGTAAAATGTAATATTATAGATAGATATAAAAAGTATGCAGAACATAAATAAAATGCTAGAAATGGTAGATAAACAACAATATAACCAGAACAACACCAAAATAACACTGAAATGGTATCAAAATAACACTAGAAAGAGCACTTTGATTCTAAGAGAAATGTTCATGGACCTCTTCGAGGGGGAAACCTCCAGTTGAGCAGAGCTCTATTACAATAATATCCAAGCTAGGGTTCTCATACCCTCGACTCCTATTTATACTAAATATGTCTATCAATAGAACCATTTAGAGGAAGATCCTTCTAGAAGTGAAAGATTCTATTAGGTCTTCTTACATTTGACATATTCTACTTTATTGCAAGGCCTTATTAATATTGACCTTTATTAGATCGGAATATATTGTTCTACCTATGTGAGGGGTTAGGTACCTAACATAAAAAAATCCCTACATAATGAGTACACTGAGGCTGAAAGAGTTGTAGATGTAGCTAGAAGAATTGTTGAAGAAGGGGTACATACATCCAAGTGTCTCACCTTGTGGTGCCCCAGTTATTTTTGTGAAGAAAAAGGATGGAACTCTCAAGTTGTGTATTGAATATAGACAACTTAATAAGGCTACTATAAAGAACATGTACCTATTGGATATGTGTTATATTCTTTGCACAACTAGAATCAGTCTCTAAGTTGTGCCGAGTGCATAGGGGGGTAAGAGGGGGGGGCGCTATCCCCCCCTATGTGGGTGCTTGGGGGAAGCGCCCCATACATATTTATTTCCTCGGTTTTTGTGTCCATCTATGGGTGGTTTTTTGGCACATGGTTTTTCGACGATGGTTTTCTATTTCCGGTTAAGGAATTGGGTTGTTGACTAATCTAGGTCATTGGATTAGGGTTTTGGATGTCGTTGTATCCTATATGTATATTGTATTGTAAACAATGTATGGAATGAATGAATATAGAATATTATGGTTTTCCCGGTTTGGGTTTCCAGGGGAAAAATCTATGTGTAATGTTTGTATTTTCCATTGTATCTTTTATGTTCTTTTTTTTGAAAATCTGTTTGCAGTATAATATTGTACAAGATTAAAATATACATTTGGTATTGGAGAAATTATTGGCTTCAAGGGGATGCATTTGTGGTCAGAGGTTTGGCTCAGGACTGTGATAAGCCTTGTTACAGTGGGATATTTGTGGTATTGATTCTTTAGGTGAAGAGAAATAGCGAGCAATTCAAAAATAGAGATCGAGAAATTTAATGGGAAATTTTTTGAGTTATGGAAGCTCAAGATGGAAGATTTGTTGGTAGATAGAGATCAGTGGGTTGCAGTGGATCTAGGTACTGCACCTACATGAATGTCAACAGATGACTGGAAAACATTGGATTGGAAGGCAAAGAGCACAATTCGATTGTCTCTCTGAGATTCAGTATTACTGAATGTATTAGGGGAATCTACAACCAAGGAGTTATGGGATAAGTTGGGGACCTTGTATCAATCAAAGTCCCTGGTAAATAAATTTTTCATGTGGAAAAATATGTATAACCTGGGGATGGGAGATGGAGACTCTGTGACAGAGAAACTAAATGCATTCAACATTGTGGTAAGTCAGTTTTTTCTGTTGAGATTAAAATTTCAGATGAAGATAAGTGTATTAGTTTATTGTGCTATTTACCACACTCGTGGGATAGTCTGGTTGTGGCCATAGGTAGTAATGCAACTAGCTTGAGTTTGGATGATGTGGTCTTGTCCTTGTTGATGGAGTAGATGAGATGAAATAACATGGAAGGACAGAGAACAAATGCATTATTTGCAAGAGGATTCTCCCAGGATAGAAATAGTTATAAGTTTCTAAGTGGGAGATATAAGTCTAAGGGTAGATCTAAATATCCCAAAAAAATTGTAAAGGTATGCTGGAGATGTGGAAAAGAAGGGCACTTCAAGAGGCAATGAAGATCCAAAAGTGTTGAGAAAGTGAAGGGATCTAAAGGTGCTCCCTCTACAGAAGAAAATACCTCCAAGGAAGAAGGAAGTGATGTGTACTTGGATTTTTCAAGCACACATGTAGATCATGAGGCATGGTTGGTTGACTCAGGTGCATCCTTTCATATGTCTCCCCACAACGAGTCATTCTATGAATATGAAAGGTATGATGGAGGTAATGTTTTCCTAGGTGATGACTCAACAAACATAATCATAGGATGAGGAAAATTCAAGTTGAGGCTCATAGATGGAAGGATTAGAACACTGCGAGGTGTTGTACACATCCTAGGATTGGCCAAAAATTTGATTTCTGTAAGAAAAATGGATGATGTAGCGGTAAAAATGGTATTTGAAAAATACACCTACATGATGGTTCGAGGAGAAATGGTGTTGTTGAATGGAGTTTGGATTAGATGATCTAGGTGGATATCGGGGGCCACCCACCTTTTCCAAATGGCTCAAAACAGTTTTCTGGCCATTTTGGCAATTTACTATTTTTAGCAGGTTTTCACTTCCGGGGCCATTTTGAGGGCCTAAATGCAGTTTTTTCGAGATCTAGGTTCTCAATGATAGCCGAAGGCATGATTGAGCCCCCAAAATGAATCTCCTCAACGATACCTTTCCAATGAGCTATCAAACGCCTAAAACGGAGATCGTATGCAAATTACGACCCCGGGAAGTTGATGCACCAACTTACCCAAACGGGGCCCACATGACTTTTGGTGCTTCATCTCCTAGGGTTAGGTTTTTGGATGTCTAGGACTTTTGGCATTACCGATTATTGTAAAAAGGCCGCCAGAGCCTCATTGTAACCATCTTCTTACGAATGCGAGTAGCCGTCACATCTCTTCTCAGAGATAAGCTGCCACCATTCTAGCGAGTCTTTCACTCTGTATTTTTACAGTCTCTATACATTTCTTTGATTAATAGAAATCGTGTATTACTGTATATATGTGTTTATGGTTGCATCTCTGATACATTTCTATTATATTATTGAATATCTGTAGTATCTATGTGCATTTCTTTATTATATCTCCGCTCTCATTTCGTGTTGAAAATAATCCGGATCAGTGGTATCAGAGCAGGCTGCTCTTGATCATTTTTTAGTGCATGTCCCCGACGAGGTCTGAGTATAGAAAGTTGGGTCTCGAGATTGTCTCTCTCGAGGACAATCTCTCTCGCACACCCAAGAAACCCTCAATGGCAGAAGAAAAGAAAAACGATGGAGCAGACGATCCTATCAGTCTGTTGCTTGAGAAAGCTCTCACGCGACAGAGGGACGAAATGATGGAGAATTTTTCCCACATCCTTCAACGCC
>ML784192.1:55077-74704 GCA_009831015.1 Picea engelmannii | reverse complement strand
GTCACTTCATTTTATCATTTAAATAATCTTTCTTGATTTTGTCACTTTACTTTATCATTTAAATAATGATTTCTTCTTTTCAAGCACTTTGATTTCTTTGACCTTTTGGGGCTTCAAGCCATCATATGGGGGTCCTTCAACTTTGTAGAGCCATAACTCTCAAACCATGAGGAGTTATGTGACATTCCACATACCACCGAAAATGGCATGTCAAGCACTATCTAGCTAGGATAGTTTCACCAAAAACTTCATTGATCTTCATCTCATTAATCCACATGCAATCATGGGTCATCCAACTATTCTTCTAGGATAACTCAATCCGTAAAGTGTCTTCCCATGAGGGCTTTCACATAAGGGGACCACTTTGGAGTTCATCCATTTGTGCACCTTATCAACCATGATAAGACAATAATGATTCATCTTTGCATCAATTCACCACTGCATCATATATATCAACTATGCATCATGTATCAATGACAAATCATTGATCCATCTTCATCAATGCATCATATCAATGATCCATCTTTATCAATTGGTTTCCACTTGGACATCTATCATTCTCATCAAGGGAATCATATCAATGATCCATCTTTATCAATTCGTTTCCACTTGGACATCTATCATTCTCATCAAGGGCATCATATCAATGATCCATCTTTATCAATTGGTTTCCAGTTGGACATCTATCATTCTCATCAAGGGAATCATATCAATTGGTTTCCACTTGGACATCTATCATTCTCATCAATGCATATTCATTGTTCATCAATCAACAATCAATCAATTACTTGACATCAATCAAACCAAACCATTTACATCAATGACATATGATCCAACAATCTCCCAAATAATCAAACCATTGGCATCAATGACAACATGATCCAACACAACATTCCTCCTTTCCTTGGCCTGCACCCAGTGTTCAACGTGGATCTCCTTCGCCCTTATTTCCCATCATTATTGGACACCTCATACGTAGAAGAAAAACTGACATCAACAGAGCTCAACCCCGACTGCATACAATAGGAATCCAACAATCAGATTGTGGACACACAGATCAAGGGGACTCGACAACAAAGGATCCAACTTTATCGAGTCATCAAAGCAGGACAACTCCTATGCCAAGGCAAGTGGCTTACCCGGGGCCAAATTCAACAAAAATTTCCTCATCTGAGGGGGGAACTCAACACAATGGATACCATTTCTTCCTAAGGAGGGAGGATTGATCCAGGTGGATATCCGTGGATACCCACCTTTTCCAACTGGCTCAAAACAATTTTTTGGCAATTTTGGAAATTTACTATTTTTAGCAGTTTTAACTTCCGGGGCCATTTTGAGGGCATAAATGAAGGTTTTTCGGTATCAAGATTTTCAATTGTATATGAAGGTAGGATTTATCCCCCAAAATTAATCTCCTCGACGATACCTTTCCAACGAGATATCATATGCCTAAAACAAAGATCGTATGCAAAAGTTACGACCCCGGGAAATTGATGTACTAACTTACCCAGATGGGGCCCTGTTGGCAGCCAATTCACATTTTTATCCTATCCTTATAACCTGCCTACACCAGTGTTCTGCAACCCCTGATTTTCATCGCAATCTTTGAATAAAACGACACTATTATTTCGCACATTTGCACACCTGCCTTTGTTCTTGTTTTCACGACTACAAGCGTGAAAAATTTGATTTCAAAGTCACATTAAAATCGTCACTGGATTATTATGGTTACTCTTGTCTATGTGTTCATTGCATTTCCAATTTAATTATAGTCGCACAGTTGGCAAGACTCCAAGATCTTACTCATTTGGCATTCTCTAATTGTTAATATGATTTCATTTTTATAAGATTGTGATGATATTATAATGACTGTCATTGAGTCCTTAATACATTGGTGGTTCGATGTTCTATAGTCTTTCATCGATTTCCTTGACACATTGGTTTCATGAAAACACATTGACATTGTGGTTAGACCCTTGGTGTAATCATTTCATACAACACATATTTGTTATGATCGAACCCTTGGTGTTGATTTCGAATCATTGTTTTGATTTTAAAACTATGCAAATGCTATGCTTATGCAAATTTTTGGGTATACTTACCATAGATTTCATTAATTGTTTGAATGGCATTGTTTTAACATATGCAATAGTGATTTGAATCACCATATACGCCGTCGGTTGTACATTGGGAAATGACTGTTTTGCGTGGGTTGATTTTATTCCACCACCCTCGCACACTCGGGCATTAATGCCTCCCTCCTAGCCCAGGTTACCTCTGTTGATTTCGGGGAAGTCTGTGAGCTATTTGATCCGGCGTATACCCTGTTCAAACCCTTGGTCGTAAACCCTTTCCCACTGTGTATTTTGTTCTATGGCACCTATGGTGCGCATAGAGCCAAATGGTAGCCAAATACTCCTGTTGTTTGATAATGCTCGTAAGGATTTGGAAAATGGTGGCTGGCTGGTGTTTATCCAAAGGTTTGAGGGTTTCAACCTTTTGGTTGCACAACAATTCGCCCTCACCTTCTATGGATGCATGGCTAAGGTCGGAGACATACAACTCAAGATAAATGAGGAATTCCTAAGCTCGACTACAAGACTACCAGCTACAGGGCAAAGGTGGTTTAAAAATTCCAAAGTAGACGAGGTGTCGTGGTCGCTCCTATTCACATCAAGGAAGATTGTTTCCTGTGATAGAGGTATGCCTATCACTACCCTCAAACCCAGGTGGCACGATATTTTAGCGATTGTTAAACAGTTTGTGACCTGCGAAGGTCGTTATGGCTTGGTATTTCTGTATCATCTTCGGTTATTGATGAATTTTATAGGCTACCCTTTGAATATGCCACCTTATCTCTTGCGTAGTCTGTACAAGATGTCCAAAAGATTCAAGCAGGAGAAGGCTGATAGCAGCCTTTTTCATCACTTCTTGATCAAACCTATTATTGTCCACCATTTGAGCCTTAATGGTGATTGTTGGCAAGCCTTCCTATCTAGGAATGGCTTTGCCACTCCCGAGTCTATCCAAGTGGACAAGGTTGTGGTTACTGAAACTCTAGTTGGACCAGCCGTGCCACTTCATATCCTTCTACCCCCTGTCAAACCCTCGGATAGCCCCGACATGGACCTACCCGATACCCTAGCCGACCCATGTGCTAAAGAAAATGCTAAGGTCGTCAAAAGGCCTATAAGGAAGAAAGGCAGAGGTGATACTACTATCAATAGTAAAGGGAAGAAAAACGCCCGATGGATATCAAGATGTGCTAGGAACAAACCCAAGCAAAACATTGACCAGAAGCCAATCGTCCTGAGCGAGGACTCGGACTCCGAAATTGAACGTTTCCTAGCCGAGGAATACCCCTATTCTCATGGCCTATGCTCTAAGGAACCTTATGACTATGTCTCTAACTTACCTCTGTGCCTCAAAAATGACCCAAACTACCCGGGAATAATGCTGCACAAGGAAACCCCTGGTAACTTGAATAAACCCTCGCCTGTGATACCAAAGCCCGATCAATGATCATCACGGTTGGGAGAACCAGACTATGGATTTATAATACAGACTGGGATGAAAGTTGATGTCTTGTAACAGCTTTAGCTTTCAATATATCCAACTTTTATTTCAAGTTTTCTTCATATCAGTTTGCAATTAATTATCGACTACTTTAGCTATCATGATTCATTGCATGTTGATGTGATTTGGTTTATATGTTATCCATATCTGATCTCTCTTATTTAAAAAAAAAAGTGCATCATTTACTTTGATTCAATTTAATGAACTAAAGATTTATCTTCTTCGTTAAATGAATCATTTTATACAAATCTTTGCAAACAGATTTATCTAAATGTGATGATTTGTAAATTATAAGATCGATGTAATTTTTTATGTCTTGTTTGTCCTGTCATTTATATTTGAAGAGCACAACTGCTTCCTATTTACGAGAAGCTTGTGGAGAATCTGGTGCAGGTTTCCTCGCACCGAACAACTAAATCAACTATTGCAAACAGGACAAACCTGAAGCGTTACTTCAGATCAATTTTCTATTGGTTATTTAATAGTTAATTCATTAGTGTTATTTAAGTAGTTTAGATAGATACATAGTTCGGTTTTATAGTTAGAATTATTATTTTAATTGTTCATCTTAAATAGTTTTTGTTTTATTTCTTTATCATAAAATTATTAAAATAAAAAACAATAGTTTTGTTGTCTCAGGACAGTTTACAAATGATTTTTGCAGGTTTTCATTTAAATCTGTAATCTGTAAATATTGTACATTTGTGATTAGGATTAAATTCTGTTAACAATTGAACATTTGATTTCATAGGATTATTATTGTATATTATTAGACAGTATACTGTATATATATATATATTTCAGTTTTGTTTTTAGTTTGCTTTAGTTATTGTTTTCATTTAGATTAGTTTCTTAGTGTAGTTTTCTTTCATTTTCCTAGGACTTAGATCGGCCAATGGAGCCGCTAAACCTGCCAGGGTGGGTCATCCTAAACGTCTTGGGTTATTTAGACAACCCCAGACCGGATCTACTCTTCCAGTTGGTGAGCATTCAATTTCACCCATCAACAAATGGCGCTAGAAGGAGGGCCTGAAATTTATTAATGGCACGAGGCGGTCGTAAGACTCCTCCACCACCTAATCGCTCACCTATAGTGACAAGAAGTCATTTGAACGACAACATTCCCCCTCAAACAACAACCACATAAAACGATGATCCACGGATCACATTCGAACCAACAACCCCAAATCCTATAGGTGGTGACATACAAGAGATTGTCCGCCAATCTCTCTTAAGAACACATAGTGCCTTAGCCCGTGTAAGGCAACCAAATCGACCTTTGGACCAACCTTTAGATTTCTATGATATCAAAGAAAAACTCAGAGGCACTAACCTCACTGTGAACCCTATAGATCCAATCCTCACTCCTTCCGCAGGGGGATCTGGAATACCACCTTCACCACCTCCATCACTTCCTTCTTCTTCTGGAGAAGACTCCTCTGACGAAGGCAGTTCCCCTTCTTAGCCTTTCACACTACCTACACCAATGGCCAACTAGAACAATCCTTCTAGACCTGGATTCAACCAGGATGCAGTAGCTGTACCTGGGGCTCAACATCCCTTACCAAAACATCCAGAGAAGTGGTTTTCCAAGTTTGACCCTGACTCTAAACAGATCGCAGAAGATCACATTAAAAAGTTTATGTTAGCCATAAGACTCCGTAATGTCGAGCATGAAGGCGTAGTCTATAGTATGTTCCCCTATACTTTTGAAGGAAATGAATCTACATGGTACTTTTCCCAACAACCCCATAGCATCGTGTCTTGGGAAAAGTTTGAATCCTGCTTTTTGGAAAAGTTCGGAGATGATAAAACCCCGGAAGTCCTAGTTATGGAGATTTCTAGCTTAAGACTGAAACCAAAAGAGAAAATTAAAGACTTTAATCAAAGATTCTTAACACTTAAGAACCGAATCCCTACAGATTCTATGCCTGCTGAGAATCTTATCATAGCATACTATACTAAATCCTTGCATCAAAGTATAGCCATTTGGGTTAAACGATCTAAGAAAGCCACGTTGTTAGAGGCCTTCGAGGAGGCCAGCCAGATTGAAAAAGACATACTTAGTTTAAAAGACACTACTAGCAACGAAACAGAAGCTAGTTCTTCTTCCAAAAAGAATATCGAAATCCTCCCTCGACCTACTCAAAGTAAAACACAACCTGAAAGCTCTGAGTTAGAAAAACTAACTAAAGTCGTTCAAAAATTGTCAAATCAAGTCATAGATATGAAGAGGACGGCCGAAGAATATTCTTCGAGAAAAGGACCTTACAAACCCCTGTTCAGGAAGCCTTTTCCCACCAATCGACCTAATCCAACTACTGAGGGCCTAAATCTAGAAAGTCTGCAATATGCCCTTCAAACAATTCTAGAAGCCAAGGATAACTTGATGCCTCCTGAGATTCTTGAGGAGGTTGTTGAACAAGAGACAGTTCAGGAAGAATAATCTTCTCCGAACATTTTTGGATACTTCTCGTATAGCATCTTTCAAGATAACTTTGAGACAGTACATCCCTACAATACTAGGAGTAAGACAACAAACAAACCTTCTTCCGAAAACACTACAACTTTGCCCCCAAAGAAATCTAAACCAACTGAGACTAAATAGAGTCATGTAAACCCCAACTTAGATTACAATTTAGTTGAAGATCTTAAAAAGTTAAGGGCTAACATTTATGTTTATGAGTTATTAAAATTTCCGTTTTTGCTACAAACAATGTTACAGAACATCGCAGAGAATAGCAAAAATGGTAATTCAAACAAGGTTGTTCAGAACAAAGTTCCTCAGAAGACTTCCACTAAAAACAACCCTAATCCTCACGATAAAGGAAGCCTTCCTGTAAATAATGTAAATAATGTAGATAAATTAGCTTTAGAGACTGCGAGTAAAAAGCCACAAACTACCACCCTTAGTACTCGCAGGAATGTACCTCCATTTTTGTTAACTTTCGAAATATTTAATAGAAATGTGCACAATTGTATGGTAGACTCAGGAGAATCATACAATGTGATGCCATGGTCTGTGTGTCAGAAGATTAACACTGAAGTTGAACCATCTACTTTAAAAATCACTCAACTTGATCGAACTAGTGTTAAAGTTGTAGGCGAATTAAGGAATGTGCTTAAAAGATTATCGTCTAACCCCAAGGTTCATCAAGTTATTGATATTATTGTTGTGGATATTCCAGAAGTGTATGGTCTATTTTTAAGCAGGGACTGGTTGGAGAAGCTACACAGCTATTTCGCGACATATTGGAGTCACCTGTGGCTTCCAGAGAACAGAAATCCCAACAAAATCAAGGTAAATCGTGAACGCTACCTTAAGTTCACGGTCACAGATTTGAATGATCCCAACGAACCATTTACACCTTCTGCCGATTCACCCGAAATACAAGGGATGGATACCTTTTTCGGCAATTTCATGGTCGAGACTTCAACTATCACCAATCCAGAAAAGCAGTCCGAGATTGTAGCATATGCACAGCCAACAGCTTCTACACAATGGTCTCATGCACCCGATAAAAATCAGATTTGGTCTCTGTACTTTGACAGGTCAAAGTCCAAAGAAGGAGCTAGTGCAGGCTGTGTTATTATTGATCCGGCAAGTAACAAAACCATGATTTCATGTAGGTTAGAATTTGAATGTACTAATAGCACAGTAGAATATGAGGCTTTACTGCAGGGTCTCAGAAAAGATTTAGATATGAACATTCAAAACTTGACTGTCTTTGGAGATTCTAAAATCGTGGTTAGACAGGTAAGAGATTCTATCCACTGTCTGTCTACGTATCTTAAAAGATACCAATCCGACGTATGGAATTTAATGAATAAGTTTTCTTCTTTCAATATAAATTCTATTCCTAGATTGAATAATGCTGAAGCCGATCTATTAGCTAACGTAGATTCTAAACTCTTTCCTGTAGAAGGCTTGTCCTGAGATGCATTCTCCGTCGAACTGTTGTTCATGCCATCCGTTCTCGACAACATCATGAATTGGAGAGTCTTCGATGACGATCAGTAGATTATCAGCTTCCTGCATATGGAAGAAACTTTTCAAGGCGCAGTGATCGACGAATGCACTCACGACGACAATTTGCACAATTTCACGGTAATACCAGATCCGAGAACTCCTGAATCTTCATCGGACATGGTAAATTCGATCCCTAAATCTGTAGTTGATTAGAGAAATTTTACGATCTTCAAGATAAATTCAAAAAATCGGTCAACTGTAAAACCAATAGTTCCTCGTTATCATTTGAAAAAGTAAACTTAGGAACTGGTGATAATCCACAGTGCATTAATTTAGGCATGGGGTGTTATGAACAAGAAAAAGATGCATTTATTAAATTGTTCAAAGAATTCAAAGATGTTTTTGCGTGGACGTATGATGACCTTAAAACTTTCGACCCTAACATCATACAACACGTCATTCCTATGAAACCCCAGACCTTTCCCTTTCAACAAAAAATAAGAAAAATGCACCCTAAGCTCGAACCAACCGTTAAAAAAGAATTAAATAAACTCCTGAATGCTAAGATAATTTTCCCAGTTAGGCACACTCAATGGGTTTCTAACCTTGTCCCTATCCGGAAGAAAAGTGGGGAAATCCAACTTTGCGTCGATTTCCAAAACCTTAATAGAGAGTCTAATAAAGACAACTATCATGTCCTACCCATGGAACAGATCCTTCAACAAGTATCTGGTTCTGAAAGGCTATACTTATTGGATGGTTTTTCGGGGTACAACCAAGTCCTGATGTCTCCTCTAGACCAACTTAAAACTACCTTCCACACTCCATGGGGCACCTACGCTTATAAAAAAATGCCCTTTGGATTGATTAATGCCGGTGCCACTTTCCAGAGAGCGATGGACATCGCTTTCCGAGGCTTAATCAATCAGCCCGTCATAGTTTACTTAGATGATGTTACTATATTTTCAAAAAACAAAACTAATCATCTAGCTCATTTAAGAGCCATTCTACAACGATGTCATAAATATGACATTTCGTTGAATCCTAAAAAATCTATCTTCGCAGTAGAACAAGGTAAACTCTTAGGATTTATTGTGTCAAGCAAAGGGATGATTATCGACCCCGAAAGGACTCAGGTCATCTTGAAACTTTCCCCTCCTACATCCAAAAAGTCTATGCAGTCTTTCTTAGGCTAGATAAACTTCATGAGGAGATTTGTCCCCAGTTTCTCCGAAATGGTCAGATCTTTATAGAATTTAATTAAGAAAGACACACAATATCATTGGGGACCCTTATAAAATCAAGCTTTTAATGCGATAAAAAAGTCCATAATAGACGCTCCTTCTCTCATGAGCACCAAATTTTCGCAAGACTTTATGCTCTACACTTTTTCTTCTGACCTCTCCTACGCTGCAGTCCTAACTCAAAAGAACGCTGAAAACAATGAAGTACCCATTTCCTTTATGAGATTTTCTTTCAAAGGCGTTGAACTTAATTACCCAGCGGTAGATCAGCAAGCCTACGTTGTTTTCAAAGAAATCAAGCACTTTCGGTCTTATCTTTTGAAATCTAGGACGAAAGTTATTTTCCCTTATCCAGCCGTCAGGAACCTGTTAGTGTAGAAAGAACTAGGTGAAAAGAGGGCGAACTGGGTTACCTCCTTGCAGGAGTATGACATAGAGATTACCCTAGCTCATATAGTGAGAGGCCAAGGGTTATGCAAGTTAGTTGTTGATTCAATATCAGGACAACAAGAAGGAAACGATAGGTCAAACCTAGGACAATAGGATCAAAATGCAATTTGCTGTGCACAAAACTCTGTCAGTCCATGGTATGACGATATAAAATTTTGTCTTGAACATGGGTCAGCCCCCCATCACCTGGATCCCACTAAAAGAAGAGCGTTAAGATTAAAGTCTGCCTCCTTTCATTTGGTTAATGGTATTCTGTTTCGTCAAAATTTTGATGGCGTATTGATGCCCTGTCTTGAGAAAGACGAAGCAGAAAAAGTCTTGCTAGAATTGCATGCAGGAGAAGCTGGTGGGCATTTTGGTGGTAACACCACTGCCCATAAAGTTTTGAGATCTGGTTATTACTGGCCCACAATTTTTAGAGATGCCCATGCCTTGTGCCATAAATGTATTATTTGTCAAAAAGCATCCGGGCGATTACAGAAACCAGCCTTTCCTTTGTAGCCTGTTCTAGTGGAATCTCCTTTTCAGCAGTGGGGCCTTGATATTATAGGCCCTATCAATCTACCTTCCTCACAACATCATAAGTTTATCATAACAGCCACAAATTACTTCACCGGGTGGTATGAAGCTGCTGCATTAAGAAATGTGAATACCAGTCAGGTAATTGCCTTTTTAAATTCGAATATTATCACTCATTTTGGTATCCCTGACTGTTTAGTATTCAATAACGCTTCTTACTTTTCGTCTCTTGAGATGAGCGAGTTCTCTTTAGAAAAAGGAATTAAATTGAAGTATTCTGCCAGCTACTACCCCCAGGGAAATAAACTAGCAGAATCAACAAATAAGAATCTGATTAAAATTATCAAGAGAACGGTAGCTGAAAATCACAAAAATTGGCACAATTCACTGTTAAACGCAATTTGGGCTAATAGGGTAACACCAAAAACTGTTGTAGGTAACTCTCCCTTTTTTCTCGTTTATGGCAGAGAAGCAATTATGCCACCACACATTCTTCTTCCCTCACTACAGCTATCGCAGAGAATACAAGAAGGAGACTGTCCCCCTTTAGAAAACCGAATTAACGCCTTAATAAAACTAGAAGAGGTAAGATACCAAGCTAAACGTAAGTTAGATCAGCATCAACTAGTGGTCAAAAGCTGGTTCGATTCTAACTCTGCCTCTGATAGGAACTTCAAAGTAGGTGATCTTGTCTTGAAATGGGACAAACCGCATGAGGGAAAGGGAGAACACACGAAATTTCATAACTTATGGCTTGGACCGTTTTTAATTGCTGAGAAACTTGATCCCAACTCTTTCCGATTATAGGATCTAGAGGGGAAGACTGACACCTATCCGGTGAATGGCCAAGCTCTTAAGAGATATTTCGCTTGATAACAACCCTTTGTATACTATGTACATATTTTTCTTTTGTTTTCCTTTCTTTTACTGTTTTGGCTTTGATCTTTTTCTTTTCCTCTTATCAGTTTTTCTTTTGGAAATACACATACCTGCATGTTGAACTATTCAGACAAGGAAAACAGAAAATTCTTTCACTAAAAAGACTACTGAAAAATTGTCTGAACATCAATTGTATAATTCTGAAATTTACATCTGTGTTGGCAAAAACTGTTGTTTGAAAGAAGTTAATGGATTTCGATCTGTGAGTAAAGCCTGTCATGATCATCTATTATCTTCTTACGCTGTCCCTTTTCCTTAAAGGAACGACTCAGAATATGTCTCCCTGCTTTAGAAGGTTGGTTATGTAAATAAACCACCTCTGGATCTTAATGAGGGACAGTTCTAAATAATTCTATTGAGGTCTGTAAAAAATATGTTAAAATATCATAATTTTCAGCGTCACCCCGCTCAACTATATATCTTTAAAAAACAAAATAAATCATTAAAAGAGCTGTGGGAAGTGCTTGTAAACCTGCTGGAATGTTGAACAGGTTTGCTGGCAGCGGGTAAATGCATGCATGACGCCAAGACAACTTTGTTGGGGTACTGAATAGGCCCGCTGGTAGCGAAGCAATGTCGGGTATATGAAAATTTGTAAATATGAAACCTCTTGACCTTAAAATGTCCTTTATTCTGATCTGGAACTTCTTGGCAAGATACATATATCAAAGTGGTTTAAATGGCAACCTTGTCGAGGCTATGGATGCCTATTGGTAGCAGTGGCCCTGTCAACAGTATTGGATATTTTATCTTTAATATCGTGGCTCGCTTATCTTAAGACTGTTATCAGTTTTCATCCTTTAAACATTGCTAGAATATTTGATCATTGATGATGTTTAAACAATTTTCTGGTTATTTATGTGGAATTATTCTTGTTATCCTAATCTGAATTTGTTCTTTTGGCAGAGATAACTGCTTCTACTAGTGTGTCACCATTGTTGGCAGCCAATTCGCATTTTTATCCTATCCTTATAAGCTGCCTACACTAGTGTTCTGCAACCCTTGATTTTCATCGCAATCTTTGAATAAAACGACACTATTATTTCACGCATTTGCACACCTGCCTTTGTTCTTGTTTTCACGACTGCAAGCGTGAAAACTTTGATTTCAAAGTCACATTAAAATCGTCACTGGATTATTATGGTTACTCTTGTCTATGTGTTCATTTCATTTCCAATTTAATTATAGTCACACAGTTGGCAAGACTCCAAGATCTTACTCATTTGGCATTCTCTAATTGTTAATATGGTTTCATTTTTATAAGATTGTGATGATATTATAATGATTGTCATTGAGTCCTTAATACATTGGTGGTTCGATGTCTATAGTCTTTCATCGATTTCCTTGACACATTGGTTTCATGAAAACACACTGACGTTGTGGTTAGACCCTTGGTGTAATCATTTCATACAACACATATTTGTTATGATCAAACCCTTGGTGTTGATTTCGAATCATTGTTTTGATTTTAAAACTATGCAAACACTATGCTTATGAAAATGTTTGGGTCGAATTACCATAGATTTCATTAATTGTTTGAATTGCATTGTTTTAACATATGAAATAGTGATTTGAATCACCATATACATCGTCGGTTGTACATTGGGAAATGACTGTTTTGCGTGGGTTGATTTTATTCCACCCCCCTTGCACACTCGGGCATTAATGCCTCCCTCCTAGCCTGGGTTACCTCTGTTGATTTCGGGGAAGTCTGTGAGCTATTCGATCCGGCGTATACCCTGTTCAAACCCTTGGCCATAAACCCTTGCCCACTGTGTATTCTGTTCTATGGCACATGTGGTGCGCATAAAGCCAAATGGTAGCCAAACACTCCTGCTGTTCGATAATGCTCGTAAGGATTTGGAAAATGGTGGTTGGCTGGTGTTTATCCAAAGGTTTGAGGGTTTCAACCTTTCGGTTGCCCAACAATTCACCCTCACCTTCGACGGATGCATGCTAAGGTCGAAGACATACAACTCGAGCTAAATGAGGAATTCCTAAGCTCGTCTACAGGACTACTAGCTACAGGGCAAAGGTGGTTTAAAAATTCCAGAGTAGATGAGGTGTCGTGGCCGCTCCTATTCACATCAAGGAAGATTGTTTCCTATGATAGAGGTATGCCTATCACTACCCTCAAACCCAGGTGGCACGATCTTTTAGCGATTGTTAAACAGTTTGTGACCTGCGAAGGTCATTATGGCTTGGTATTTCTGTATCATCTTCATTTATTGATGAATTTTATAGGCTACCCTTTGAATATGCCACATTATCTCTTGCGTAGTTTTTACAAGATGTCCAAAAGATTCAAGAGGGAGAAGGCTGATAGCAGCCTTTTTCATCACTGCTTGATCAAAATTATTATCGTCCACCATTTGAGCCTTAATGGTGATTGTTGGAAAGCCTTCCTATCTAGGAATGGCTTTGCCACTCTCGAGTCTGTCCAAGTGGACAAGGTTGTGGTTACTGAAACTCTGGTTGGACTAGCCATGCCACTTCATATCCTTCTACCCCCTGTCAAACCCTCGGATAGCCCCGACATGGACCTACCTGATACCATGGCCAACCCGTGTGCTAAAGAAAATGCTAAGGTCGTCAAAAGGCCTTTAAGGAAGAAAGGCATAGGTGATACTACTGTCAATAGTAAAGGGAATAAAAACGCCAGATGGATATCGAGATGTGCTAGGAACAAACCCAAGAAAAACGTTGACCATAAGCCAATCATCCTGAGCGAGGACTCAGACTCTGAAATTGAACGTTTCCTAGCCAAGGAATACCCCTATTCTCATGGCCTATTCTCTAAGGATCCTTATGACTATGTCTCTAACTTACCTCCGTGCCTCAAAAACGACCCAAACTACCCGGGAATAAAGCTGCACAAGGAAACCCCTGGTAACTTGAATAAAACCTTGCCTATGATACCAAAGCCCGATCAATCATCATCATGGTTGGGAGAACCAGACTATGGATTTATAATACAGACTGGGATGAAAGTTGATGTCTTGTAACAAATTTAGCTTTCAATATATCCTACTTTTATTTCAAGTTTTCTTCATATCAGTTTGTAATTAATTATCGACTACTTTAGCTATCATGATTCATTGCATGTTGATGTGATTTTGTTTATATGTTATCCATATCTGATCTCTCTTATTTAAAAAAAAAAGTACAACATTTACTTTGATTCAATTTAATGAACTAAATATTTATCTTCTTCGTTAAATGAATCATTTTATACAAATCTTTGCAAACAGAGTTATCTAAATGTGATGATTTGTAAATTATAAGATCGCTGTAATTTTTTATGTCTTGTTTGTCCTGTCATTTATATTTGAAGAGCACAACTGCTTCTTATTTACGAGAAGCTTGTGGAGAATCTGGTGCGAGTTTCCTCCCACCGAACAACTAAATCAACTATTGCAAACAGGACAAACCTGAAGCATTACTTCAGGTCAATTTGCTATTTGTTATTTAATAGTTAATTTATTAGTGTTATTTAAGTTGTTTAGATAGATACATAGTTCAGTTTTATAGAATTATTATTTTAATTGTTAAACTTAGATAGTTTTTGTTTTATTTCTTTATCATAAAATTATTAAAATAAAAAACAATAGTTTTGCTGTCTCAGGACAGTTTACAAATGATTTTTGCAGGTTTTCATTTAAATCTGTAATCTGTAAATATTGTACATTTGTGATTAATATTAAATTCCGTTAACAATTGAACATTTGATTTCATAGGATTATTATTGTATATTATTAGACAGTAGACTGTATATACATATTTCAGTTTTGTTTTTAGTTTTCTTTAGTTATTGTTTTCATTTAGATTAGTTTCTTAGTGTAGTTTTCTTTCGTTTTCCTAGGACTTAGATCGACCAACGGAGCCACTAAAATCGTCAGGGTGGGTCATCCTAAATGGCTTGGGTTATTTAGAAAACCCCGGACTGGATCCACTCTTCCAGTTGATGAGCATTCAATTTCTCCCATCAACAGGCCCACATGACTTTTTTCACTTCATCTCCTAGGGTTAGGTTTTTGGATGTCTATGGTTTTTGAAATTCATGTTTATTTTAAAAATTCCTTCAAAGCCTCATTGTAATGATCTTCTTGTGAATGAGTGCAGTCATCACATATCTTCTCAGAGATAAGCTGCCACCATTCCAACAAGCTTGTTTCCGCTACATTTTATAGTTTCATCTTATTTCCTTATTGAATAGAAAACTAGTTTCATTGTATCTCTGTTATTGTGTGTTAAACACCTGTTAATAATCGGTATTCATTTCATTCTACTCATAAAATCCATATCATTGGCATCATATCAGTCTTCTCCTTGTCATCTTAATGCATGTCCCCAACGAGGTCGGAGTACAAAGAGTTGGGTCTCGAGCTTGTTTCTCTTGAGGACAAAAGCTCTCGCATGCCAAAGAAACCTCTCATGGAAGGATAAAATAAAGATGACAAGACAAGAGATCCTTTCAAACTGTTGATTGAGGAATCCCTCACACAACAAAGGAATGAGATGATGGATAGTTTCGCACAAATCCTTCGGCGACTACCAACATGCAACACATCTTCTTCAAGAGGGGGCACCGCCCCCTTAAAGGTATAAATAAACTTCGACATTCCTATATTTGAAGGTCAGATAGACATAGATGTTGTAGACAAGTGGTTGAATCTACTAGAAGGGTATTTTTCTATCCATAACTTTTCTAATAAAGAAAATATTACTTTTGGGCTCCTCAAAGTCATTCCCCATGTCAAAGATTGCTGGGAAACTTTATGTGAGCAAAAGGAAATAGAGGAACCCTCATTATTTACAGTCATAGCCACTTGGGAATCCTTCAGGGATCCTATTAAGGAACAATACTACCCTATCAGAAGTTATGATGACTTGTATACCAAATGGACCACACTGCGGAAAGAAAGAGACCAAGCAGTGCCAGATTTCACAAATATCTTTCATACCTTGTGCACCAAGATGGGTATCAAATATTTAGAGCAACATCTAGTGCTCAAGTATCGCGATGCTCTGCATAGATACATCAATATCTAAATGGAATTTCTAGACATCTCATCCTTCGACGTGGCCTATAGATATGCCATAAAAATCGAGCAGAAGCTCAAACAAAAGATGAAACAATTTGGGCTTGGGAACCCCTCACAACAAAATCCAGGAAAGGGTGGCCTCAACCCACAAAACAAAGGATAGAGCAAAGATGGGTAGTATCAGGACAACCAGTCCAAGCTGAAAGAAAAGAATGACACCTAAAAGACAAAGAAAGATATCGGGAAGTGGTGCGACTTCCATAAGAGCCCTTGGCATAACACTGCTGACTGTCGCTCAAAGTAGTCGATGGTGGTCGAAGTGAAAGCCTATGAATCAGATGTGAGTTTAGACTCTGAGATAGAACTAGAAATGGGAAGACGGATCATTGACATGGAACCTAGTGCCACCGTTGCTACCACCAAGCTCCAGCCTGGTGAACCAGATGAGCCAAAAGAAGGAGAACGCCTCTTCCATTCACAGATGTGGGTAAAAGGCACCCCACTGCAATTCATCGTTGATAGCGGTAGCCAGAAGAACCTCATCTCAATAGAGGTCATCAAGCAGCTGGCCCCACAACCCTAAACCATTGGATGGCTCTGCTAATGAAGAGATCTATGTGTCAGCCAACAGTGTTGACTGTCGTATGACATCAAGCCCTTCAAAGGTGAGGTATTGTGTGATGTTTCTCCTCTCGAAGTTTGTGATGTTCTTTTGGGCCAACCTTATTTATGGAAATGTCATGTTGTATATGAGTCTAGGCCTCGTAGTTTTATTATTAATTTGAATAGGAAATTGTACAAGGTACCCAAGGCAGTCCCACCTAGTGCTATTTCCTTCATCTCTGCTAAGAAATGCAGGAAAGCCATCTCTCAGACAAGGAAGTTTGTCTTATTTGTGATTTGCTATCAGAATAAGCGAAAGATCACAAGAACATCCAGGGTCTCTACGACCAACGTTTCCACATAGAAGAAGAAAGTAGATAAGGTTGTGGAAGAATACTTAGATATCTTCTCCTCACCTACGGGGGTACCTCTGCACTGCCAGGTCAAGAACCCCAATGATCTGACCCTCAACACACCGCTACCCAATGGGCCAGTCTATCACCGCTCTCTGTTATAGAATGAGGAGATCAAGCGACATATCCAAGATATGCTCCACAAGGGTGTAATATACCATATATAAAAGTATGCAGAACATAAATAAAATGCTAGCAATGGCAGAATAACAACAATATAACCAGAATAATCACCACAATAACACTGAAATTATATAAGAATAACAACAGAAATAACACTTTGATTCTGAGAGAAATGTTCACTAACCTCTTCAAGGGGGAAACCTCCAGTCGAGTAGATCTCTATTACAATAATATCCAAGCTAGGGTTCTCATACCCTCGACTCATATTTATACTAAATATGTCTATCAAAAGAAGCATCTAGAGGAAGATCCTTCTAGAAGCGAAATATTCTATTAGGTCTTCTTACATTCGACTTACTCTATTTTATTGCAAGGCCTTATTAATATTTACCTTTATTACATCTGAATATATTTTTCTACCTATGTGCAGGTTAGGACCCTAACATGTCCCCCTTAAAAACAACCTTGTCCTCAAGGCTTGAGATGTGGAAATTGTTGCAGAATGGTAGCTGGTTCCCAAGTGGCATCTATTGGAGTTGTATCTTTCCACTGGATTAACACTTCCTTGATGGTTCTCTAACACAGGTGACTCTCACACTGGTCCAAAATGGCTTGTGGATGTAGCCAAATGGATCCTTCTTCGGCTAACTCGGGAAGGTTGGTTTGAATTTGGCACTTAGTTTTGATCACCTTCTTTAAGCATAAAACATGAAAAAGAGGATGTAGCTTCGAATGACTGGGCAAAGCTAACTGATATGCTACCTGTCCCACATTCTTGAGAACTGTATAAGGACCATAAAATTTGGGTGCTAGATTCTGACAATGCTCGGCCTTGAGGGAATTTTTCTTGTAAGGTTGCAGGTGAAGAAACACCTGATCCCCTTCTTCAAATTGACGTTCAGAGCGACCTTGATCTGCTTGTTGCTTCATGCGATTCTGTGCCATGAACAAATTCTATTTGAGGGTACGGAGAATAGCCTCTCAAACTGTAAGTGTTTGGTCAACTGCCTGAACCTTCGAGACACTAGGTAAGTATGAGATAACTGAAGGTGGCTTATGTCCATATACCGCTTCAAAATGAGTCATGCGTGTAGCTGTATGGTATGAATTATTGTACCACCATTCAGCTAGGGGTAACCATTGAGCCCACTAATTTTTCTTTTCCGAGGCAAATCACCTCAAATATGTTTCCAAACACTTTTTGACAACTTATGTTTGACCATCAGTCTGGGGATGATAAGCTATACTGAGATGCAATTGGGTGCCTTGTATCTTGAACAATTCTTGCCAAAAATTTATTGTGAAAGTTAGGTCGCTGTTACACATTATTTTCGTCATCCCTATGATCGTTAATGATGTAAACCTATCTGTTTCCTTCAGAGGGATCACAGTGGCCTGAGTTCCTAAAGAGAGAAGGGAGAAGAACTTCTCTTGAGAAAAGAAATTGCTTTTTCCTATGTAAAAACCTTATAAAAAGGAAAGTTCGCAGGTTGCACTATAGCCAGGGTGCGAGGTGTTCGCAAGTTGCTATATAGGCAGGGTGCGAGAATGACCCATTCTCGCAGGTTTCACTATAGCCAGGGTGCGAGAATTCCAGCACGTGGGAAAAATGAGCGTTTTCGCGAATTTTCTAGAAGGAGAAGCTTCTATGGTGAGGTGGCATCCGAATGGTTTGGATCTTACTCGCTTTCATGATTTAGTGGGATCATCCTAACCTCCTCACCTTATCTTCTTTCAGCTTATAAAAGGAGAGGAGTTCTCATGGAGAAAGTTAGCTTTTGTTAGCTTGAGCTTGGGTTAGCTTTGTTGGTTCATGAGCTTTTTCTTGATTGGCTTGGAATTATCAGCTTGGTTAGAGTGGATTTGAGATTTGCTTTGTCAAGATAGATTGTGAATATCATCAGATCTATGCTCTCAAAATTCTTGGAATCAAAGTGTGTGGGGAACGAAGGACAGTTGGAAGGGACCTTACGACATCAAGGCAATGGTTGTAATCTCTCTTTCACATTTAATATGATACAGTAATATGATTCTTTCCTATAAATCTTGTTTTTGTTTTATTGTATGATTCCTTGATCACATACATAGGTTTATATTGAGTTTATGCTATTTCTATCATTTTAGTTGGTTTGTGTTGTTTTGATATTTACTGCACAAGAGAACTGGAGCAAAGCGGGAGAAACAAAGACTATAGGAAGCGATCATAAGGTATGTCCATGATTCTTACCTCTTAGTAAATTCAATATTTAAAACTTAAGGAAAGCATCCTATTCTGTCCTGTTTTGTTCTAGATCCAGGTGGATCTAGGGAGATCGGTTTGTGTCCACACTCACGGATTTATCCAATAACAAAATTGGCGACTCCACTGGGGAACGGATTGTTTCCTAGTTAGTCTAGTTTCCCTTGCTTTGATTTCTTGTTTTCTGGTCTCTGAGTCTGTGGGAGATCTATCAATACTCTCTGGATCGGAAAGTTCTCTTAAAAATTTTGTCCTTTTTCAAAATTTTGATTGTTTATAACCATTCTCGCACTGTACTCCTTAGTAGCCTATGAGAATTACTTGAGTTCGCACCCTGGTGTTCAGTCCAGTGTGAACAAATCGCAGTCAACCCATGTCTAGCCTGCGAGAATACCTAATTCTCGCACTGTAATATACTGCTAGCCTGCGAACTTGTTTGTGAAAATTTTGGATTAAGTCTTCTGATACCCAGCTTTTCTTTGAACAACTGGATTGAACTTTTGGAG
>ML784192.1:10892-23938 GCA_009831015.1 Picea engelmannii | reverse complement strand
GTTAGGATGATCCCACTAAATCATGAAAGCGAGTAAGATCCAAACCATTCGGATGCCACCTCACCATAGAAGTTTCTCCTTCTAGAAGATTTGAGAAAACACTTGTTTTTCCCACGTGTAGGCATTCTCGCACCCTGCCTATAAAGAAACTTGCGAACATATCGCACCCTAGCTATGGTGCAACCTGCGAGAATCAGACATTCTCGCACCCTGCCTATATAGCAACCTGGGAACTTCCTTTTTAATAGGGTTTTTACAAGGGAAAATGCAACTTCTTTTCTCAGGAAAAGTTCTTCTCCCTTCTCTCTTCAGGAACTCAGGCCATTGACCCCTCTGAAGGAAACAGATAGGTTTACATCATTAACGGTCGCAGGGATGACGAAAATAATGTGTAACAGTGGGGGGGGGGATCTAAAAAGATGTTTAAGATGTGCGCTCAGATCTATGACCATCCCACCAGCGCGCAATCGAACGGTCCACTAAAGATTTCAGTAAACCCCGACCAATCTTCTTTTAACGGAAGGGGGGGGGGGTCCGACATGATGTTAAACAACACGCCCAGATCAATGGCTAATCCGGATTTTCCCAGATCAATGGTCAGCAAGGAATCCCAGACCCCCCCGACTGTTCTTCCTTTAACTGAAGGCGGGGGGGTCCGGAATGAAACAAATCTAGGTAGGCCCCATCGTAACGCGACGTCACCTCATTGCATGCAAACTCACCCTCTCCAAACATTTACTACCTATCAATGTTACAATTCACCACCACCCTCTGCAAGTTCCATGTCACAACCCTGTCAGCATGTCCCACCCATCTAACCGTTACATGTCATATCCTTCCCGTTCGCCTTCCAATCACCAGTGCACACATCGACCAGAGGTGCACTTCATACATCCTTCATCCTACACTCTCACGCTCTAAACAATCCGTTGGACATTTATGACTAGCTACATACCCGTTGTCCATCTAACCTGTCCTTTTTCGCCCAAACGGATACCCGTCGACTCAAATTCAACCCCGTTTCGGTCATCTCCAATTCCATTCACATTCCCTGCATATCAAGAGATTCATTTTCCTTCTCCTCTATAATGCCTCATCCAACCACAGACATTACCACTAACATTTTTTTTGAAATGCAGGTACTCTTCATAGTAATGGCGCCAAAATCCAAGAAGGCAGAAGCCAGGGAAAATCCTTTCCTCCCACCTCCTGTTGACCTCGACAAGATCCCATTGGCCGACAAAGATCTTCTGATATCGGACACAAGGTGTGAAGTTGAATTTGTGGCCATGCAGTCATGTCTCAAAGACACTTTCTTAGATCTGAGCGACGAAATCGGGCTTTGGGAGTCCACTCTTCCTTTATATCTTTTCCCCCAGGTCCATCATTTCCCTGAATTCTCCCTCAAATGTTAGGCTCATTACCTTCCCGACCAGAGAACCATAGTATCATCATCAGGAGAAACTTTGTTCTTCATCACGCTAGAGGCCATTGATCAGATGGTGTAGATACCCATAAATGAATCTTCCTCCCCTTTCAATCTCGAAATCACAACAGAGTTATACCAAAAATGATCTTTTCCTCAAAGAGCCTAGATATTTGAATTTTTCCTCCCATAGGATGCTCAGTTCCCCAAATCAAATCCCCCCTATCCTTCCTCCTTATTCTCAGAAAAGGGAAACCAAATCATTTCATCACTCTGTTGTCTACTTGGTTATTTTTCAGATGCATGGGTGGATGAGCCTATATTGGGTTTTCTGTCCATTTTCTCTATCGAGGAAAAATCCATCACTCAGTTCGAGTGCAACACTTTCCTGGTGGAGAACATTCACGAGCAGTTTTCACAGTTTGCCACAGAGGGCATGTTCTAGTACTCATCCATCCTGGCTTACATGTTTTTCTTTTTTCAAGCGGATAGGTTCTCTTTCTTAATGCAGAAGATGGACAAGGAAGGAAAACCTCAAGCAGTCACATTATGGATGTCGCTACTCAGGAGAAACTCCACTGAGTTCACTTTTAAACAATTCATTGAATTGTTTTATCATCCAGTTGTAGGCATGCTTAGTGGACGACCTGAGCCGAGAATAAATGAAGAAATTCAAAGAGTTCTATACCTTTAAGATCTGGCAAAGATTGGAGATTGGTTTCTATACCAGAATCACACAAAAATCAAAGTGTATGGGTGCGAACTAGCTCCATACAAGTTTCCTAAGTATGTGCCTCTTCGAATATTCACACTAAAATATATTCGTCAGATGATAAACTCATATGACATCCATTTTTTTTCTCTGAATAAAAAACAACAGTTGAGGATCAAAGGACAAATAGGCCCATTTATCTGCAACAGTCAAGTTGTTGGGGAAGAGGCAGACAAAGTATTGAAGGAAATGAAATTCAACACTAGTTTTATTTGGAGATATGGCCCCAGTGGGATCATTGCAGAAGTAAGTATAGAAGCAATTCCAACAACCACTACAACAGAAATTCCATTAGTAGCCCTATTGACAACATTGGAAAAAATTGTGGAGTTAGCAAAATCCATGGAGGAAATGACTCTGCAAGGAACAAAGATCAATAGTTTGAAAATGGAGATTGAAAATCTATAAGAACTCAAGTCTTATTTCCAAACAAGATACAATGTTGAGAGACAGGTGTCAAAGAAACTCAGGTATGAAATACAACAGCTCCAGAAACAAACAATGATAGGTAAGACATTAGCAGAGGCTAAGGAAAACATATGGATAGATATTGCAAAATCCATAAATGAAATTTGGCCCATGGTGCAAATCATGTTCGAGCAACATGATCTGGTGTTAAGTATTAGGCAAGCCATTGAGAGGATAAGAACAAAGCTGAGTGAGATGCCCTCAGTGGCCAACGAGATCATCGAGTTTCTGAACTCCAAAACCAAAGAAGAGCTGGAAGAATTGAAAGTCGAAGACAGAACAAAGACTGTCCTCGAGGTAAAAAGAGTATTGACTAAAAGGGGATTGATGTTACAGTTGGGGGAAAAGGCTCAGAACATGGACATTGGAGTTCAAATATTTTTTAGCAAGATTGAAGCCTTACAGAAAAAGGGTCTTCCTGATCTACTTGTCCTAAATGATAAACCAATGACTCTGTTCGATTACAAGCAAAGGATCGCCAGCGTGGCCAAAGATAGTTCCAAGTTTTCAGGGATATAGGGCAACATCAAGAGCAAAGAATTCTTGGAGACCCTGTAGCATGACCTCATCATTCAGCATGAGATCAAGTATGTCTTCATCATCAAGCCGACGTTTTCTAAATACATCGAGATGGACGAAGTTTATCGTCGGTTATTGAAAATTACCATCCCAAACACACAGAGATGGGATGAGATATGCGATTTGATTGAGTAAAGGTAGAGCCTCATCCATCTCATCATCCATCTTAACGTCTATATCAGTGTTGTTATAACCCTAATTTGCACTAGACATGCTTCCCTGGCATCAGGCCATCTCATATTCCTTCTTTGCCAAAACATTGTTGAACAACTCTTCTTAATTTTTTTTTTTATAAAGGCCCATGTGCCCTACTCCATTACTGCAGGCGTGTACACACTAGTTGACCCAAGACAACCTGCGTGTACCTACAAAAGCACAGAAAAAGGAAAGTTGTTTACATAACACACAACTTTGGGCAAGTTAAATAAACCTTTCAGCCATGCATGGCTGGTCATTCGACCAAATACCTAGCTCCTTCTAGCCTATAAAAGAAGGGGTAGGGGTCCGATTTGAATGAGGAAAATCATAGTAAAGAGACTATACCCAATTGAGAATTCCCCTTGTCCCAACCTTTAGCCATCCTTGTGCAAAGAGAAGTATAGAGAAAAGCAGTTGGAGGTCAGTTGAAGAGGAGCCCAGGACCAGGTTCATGGATCGGTGGCCTGCTTCATCATTGTAAGTTTCTTTAGTGAAGTTAATAATAAAGAAGTACTTTTCCCATCCCACCATATGAGGTTTTCATTGTTTATTGCGTACATGTTGATTAAATATCTAACCCATTAATTTGTAGATCAAATGCATGTGGAGTTCTTTGTTTGTCTTTTATGAATGCAGGTCAGCCTTGGGAGGAGAGTTGCATTCAAAGAGAAACCAAGCGTGAAGAGGGATTGATATCAAACACCCGAAATAAAGTATGTTCACTTGATCTTCTTAACTACGTATTTGCTTAAGAATAATGGGGATTAGGTCGGGATGACGGTAATAAGTAGGAATCTTTAGGTCTTTTCTGCATGCATGATAAAACCCTAAGTGCTAGTCCATAGATATATTTCCCACTCACAATAGAATTGGCGACCATACTGGGGATCTCTAGGGTTTATGGGAATGTTTTTTCTTAGGTATTTTTAAGAACTAGTTTCATTTCTTGTTTTTAAAGTTTCTTCAAAAGTCTGAGCTAACATAGATTCTGGTCTTCCATACTAGTTATCTCTATTTCTTTGCTTGATTGCATTTTTTTTTGAGACCCACAGAGGTACACGTGGCCTGTATAAGGTCTACACGCATGTATCCGCGCCCTACCTTCACACAGCCCACATGTACATGCTAGCTGAGGAAGTGTCAGTCGCGTGTATGATTCCAGAAAATTTCTTTTAGAGAGGCAACGATCCCCTCCCTTGTTAGAAATAATCCTTCTCAGGGGTTTTCAGGAACTCTTTCTAGTCTTTGTTGTTTACAGTCTATAGCTTAGGTTTCACCTCAGATTGGTTTTTTCTATGAAGTTTTCTTTGAATTTTTTTCTTTTCTCTGTTAAAGTAAGTGTCTGAGTCTTCAAGAGATCCTGGCTCTCAATACCAGTAGTCTCTGCCTGGGCTGGCTTTCTTGGCTTTTCATTTGTCTTAGAGTTTTAGAGATACACATGGCATGTATAAGGCCAACACGTGTGTACACGCACCCTGACTTTACACAACTCGCGTGCACATTCTTGCTGTTGAACTGTCGACAACGTGCCCATGGAGAATTTTTTTGTTTAAGGTGAGGTAGTCATCCTTTCCTTTGACAAGAGTTATACCTCTCAGGTTTTTGGGTCTCTGTCATAGCGGTCAATAACTTAGGTTTGATCATAGCAATAGCTTTATTTTTCATTAAGAAGTTTTCCTCAAAAGTTTCTTTTTATAGGGTTTTTAGACAAGTGTGAGAGTCCAGTTTTAATTTGCTTGTGTGCTATTTTTAAAGTGACTCTTTGTGATCTGCACTTAGGCCAAAATTGTTCTTGGTTTTTACTTGTTGATATTTTTCCTTTTTGCTTTGTGAGCATTCAAATAAAAAAAAATCTTTTATTTTTTTGTTTGGTTAAATAGTGTTGGCTTGCATTAGTAACCAGGAAAATTCCTTGCTTTCATAAGTTCTTGATGGTTTACTTAGATCATAAGTAGCTCGTAGTCGAGTGAAATCCTACTTTGAGTTTGTTGTTCAAAGATCTTAGAAAATTTTTAGTTTGAAAATTTGTTTAAGATTTGAGTCAAGAAGAGGTTATTTTTTTTCCAGCTTTCTGTTTAATTTTCTTTCGTCTTTCAAACATCACTAGTTTCACTTTCATAACCTTTGACTTAAGAAAAGCCATAAAAATTAACGCTAAATCTAAAATTCATTAGACTTTTTATGTTTGTAGGGTCAACCAACTAGTTTAGGGTTAGGGCTTTGAATTAGGTTGGAGAGGAAACTCTTCAAGGCCATTAAATCAAACATTGGAGTCTGAGTTAGGGAGTGTAAAAGTCCAGTATCGTAAAAGTTATCTGGGACACCTGTCTAACATAGGGGCTAAACATGAGGTCACGTGCAGAAAGGTAGCGGAGATAACCCCTCCAAAGCTGGACCAATAGTAGTGGAGAACACATATAGAGGGATTGTCTTGGGATTATGTCAATTGCATTTGCCACAGAGCTTCGTGGGTCTTGAATCCATTCGAGGTCCTCATGTGTCTTCTATACCACTTGCCTTCGATACCCTTGACAGGTTTCAGGCTCGATACCCTGCTCATTGTGGTCTACCCGACTTTCGACAGTACTCGCCTGGTGACTATTCACGCACTGGCAACCTAGTAGCCTATCTTTTTTAGATACATACACAGGTGATTGCGGGGGTATACCACGGTACCTAGGATAGACATAGCTCCATGCTTTGCAGAGTATACCTGGAGGGTTATTCCATGTTCGAGTTGCACTTGCACTGGTAAGTTGCTCTAGTGTTGGTTGTTGTAATTGTTCTTCCAACTAGTTTAGTGTTTGCTTGTTTTATCTTAGAGGGACATTTTTAGTGTGTGTTGTTTTTGAACGAATAGAAAGCCCTAGCGTGTCTTTGATATTCTCACATAGTGGAGGATCACAAGCTCCGCCAGTCATGAAGGATTCTGAGCCTATCACCGGTTACATTGGAGCCACCTTTGCCACCACTAAGGTGAAAGCTAGACCAACAAGGGTCTTTTGAAGTGATCTGGTCACAGGGAACTGTACCCAACCAACATCCGAAGGAAACAACCATTTTAGACCTTGGAACAAAAGCTCTTGGTCCATATGAAACTCCAACCATTGATCTTTCGGCACCCATCATCGTACAGATTCACCCTTATGAGTGCCAGATAGTGTCACACGCAGCAATGGAAACAAATGCTGCCACTTCTTCTAGGAATACCTCAATTCCCACTACGGTTGTCACCACGAGGGATATTCCACCTCCTCACCTACCATCATCATTCTGAGCCACCATGGTCTCGGCCGCCTGTACCTCGAGTAGTGGTCCAATCCCATCTATGGCGAAGGCCACTACCCCTTTCACATTGAGTGCGATAGGCCCTCTGTTTTCATATGGGATGCCTAGCATTCAGATACAAGTCCTGTACTTTCCTACTCCACTTTACAGACTTTAGGTCTGTGGGTAGGGAGCTCTAATGCTCCTATGAAAGGACACATGGGGGGCACTTCAACTCCTTTTAATGGTTTCCCTTATGGGGAAGGTCATATACCTCCTTCGTCCCCTTGGCTTGGTGGCACCCACCAACAATCTGTCGAGCCACCCACACACCGTAGTTTATTTGGAGCAGGGAGTCAAGGGCCACCTTCTCATAATATACCAGTAGGTTCGACACCTTTTTCTTTGTTCGGTGCGTTTGGTAACAACGCTTTCTCGTCAGCTTCTTTCCTGACTGGGGGCAACCCCGGTTACAGACAACCTATTCCTATGTAGGGTACTATTTATGCACAGGGGGAAAACCTAGGAACTTCTTCCACATCGGGACCTTGGAATTCTTGGCAGGGATCAGTTCCCTCGTCAGGAATGCTGGTCTAGGGCAATTATTTTCACAACCAATGGAATCCTGGACAAGGTATTATGCCCATGCCCATGGGATCGGCATGGGGAAAACCTTCCCAAAGTCCTCCAAATGTAATGCACGCCCAACCATTTACATCCTATTTTGGGAATCAGTCGATGATGTCTCCTCACACGCAGAATCCGTACACTCATCATGGCCATCATTTTTACCAAAACCTAGGCCAACAACCAAACTTTTCCTGACAACTTGGTTCCATTCAAACTCTAGGTCCCTTTTTCCATGGTTATCACCAACAACCCAAACTACCTTTCTTGGAAACCTTGCATTTGCCAGACTCAACAAGGTTGTTGAATGACCCTATATGTCACGATCCACGTTGGCCCCCTATGCCGACGAAGTTTCCTTCAGACATACCAAAGTTCGAGGCTAAGACTAATGAAGATCCATGAGATCATGTGACTACTTTTCACCTTTGGTGCTCGTCTAATTCATTAAAGGATGACTTCGTACAATTGTGATTGTTTCAACGTACTCTCATTGGGAGTGTCGTGAAATGGTACGTTGAGCTCGATCGCTCAAGATACTCTTCCTTCGACGAATTTGCAATGGCTTTCCTCAACAACTTCCAATTACCTATGCAATACGATGCTGGCACAGAATTTATGGCCAATTTCGCACAGACAAAAGCAGACCATATCTCTGATCACATCCGAGAATGAAGACATCGGAAGAGTTTAATTAAGGTGCTAGTCCCACCAACATTCCTGCTTGAGTGGTTCCTTAAGTCTTTGGTCCCACAGTTATCCAAAGACGTTGCGATGTCGGGAGTATTTTTCGAAGAAGATGCCATCATGAGAGCTCAACATCTTGAGCTAATCCACTCTCAATCTGGTTTATTATACGAGATCTTTCTAGATGCACCATGCTCAATACTTGATAAAACCAGACAGAGAGCTAGAATACATGCCAACAGTATTGTTGGTTCAACACAAACAAATCCTACTGAACAACTGACGAAGCAATTGCAACTATTGTCTATACAACACACAACAACCAACCAAACTACTATTTTGGCTGCTCCCCCTACCCAAATATTGGATGTACACATAGTGAAATCAACAAATCCAAAGGCCACCCAGTAGCCTGATGGAAAGAAGAAACAACGAAAGAAGGGCTAGGGGGATAAGAAACCCACTAATAATGTCGGCGGGGGAAACACTAATAAACGGAAGGCAAGGTATCCATGCAACCTGTGCACGAAAGACCACCCGACCCACCAATGTCCTCGGCTTGCAGAGGCCCAAAAGTTTGTGACACAGCAACAACCTGCCATGTTAACCAATACATTTCAACATGGACAAAACCTAACCCAAGCCTCTACAAGCGCAGAAGGGGGCAGCCAAGGACCCTCTCTATCTTCGAATAATCCTACATCTGCGAATGTGTATATGATGAAAGTTTATGCTTTTATATCGACTAGAGCCCATGACTATAGTAAACCAAGCACTTTTGAGAAGGGAAAAGAAACTGAAATCCCATCTCTTCCTTTCTAGATCGAGAAGCATTTGGGTGAAACAATGACATGCATCCCAAAAGGTGCGTTCAAGAAAGATTCTCACAACCCTAATGCAAGGGCCGCCCAAAACTATTCTGTGGTGGAGGATTTGCCCCAAATCCGTTGTGCGATGTCCGTTTTGGAGGTCCTCCAAAGATGACCCTCCTAGAGGAAATCTTTGTTAGCCTCTTTAGGATCTACTGAGTCTTGTAATCCAGGTACAATCATGCTGGATACAACTGACTTAAAACCTCATTTTCCTTACCACGTAGCATTTCACATAGTAGTGGCTCACCCCATGAAAATTTTTACTCGGAAAATTTTCCGCATGGTGGTTGATGAGGGCGCCTCGACATGCGTTATGTCATTGGCATATTGGAAGGCCATTGGCCAACCCATTTTGTCTCCATCACCTACGCTTCTCACTGCTTTCGACGGTCGTTCGTTCCAACCACATGGTATCATTCCCTTTTTCCCCATGCAGTTAGGAGGGAAGACCGTGTGCGTTGCAATATAAGTAGTCGATGCATCCCTCGACTACAGTCTCTTGTTAGAAAGGAGTTGGACTTACGCCATGCAAGAAGTGGTCGCTACAGTTTTCCGGGTCTTGTTATTTCCACACGAGGACTGGATTGTGACCAGTGATCAATTGTCTTTCTCCAGACCTGACCCTTCATTGGGTGTATCTGCGGTCCCTATGATTGATAATCCTGAACTAGGCATAGTCAATGTAGGGGTTGGTTTGTGCCCATCTTTGATGGCTACATTTGATTACCCACCCCATCAAGGCAATGTCAAGTTCATATCTAACCACCATAAGGTTGAGATTTTCCAAGTTTTGTCATTTCACACGACTTACTTCAACGATATGTGGATACTTCCTTCCCCTTTTTCCATGATGGAAGGGACAGGGCACCCTGTCATGTCCATGCCCTTGTCCGCAGCTGAAGTAGGGTACTCTTTAGTCCAGAAAGCTTTGGCTGACACAGATCCAACTCCTGCACAAGAGTTAGATTAAATTCTAGAGCCTATTTGTGCCCAAGGCTCTCTCGCTGATACCGATTTGTTAGACTTAGTCTTTCCCTCCGAAGAAGCAATAATTGAAGCAATGACTAGTCCGGACAAACCCTGGGATGATCTCCATCACAGATCATACTTCCTCCCAGAGTTAAGCAAAATCGAAGAAGGAGAATTCACCTTGACTATGACTGGAGATAGGTCTTGTCCTATTAACCCCTTAGCTACACATGAGGTTTATGCCGATGGTAATATGGAAATTATCACTTAAACCATACTGATTAATATCTCCAGAACCCCTGGCGTCATGGAAAATGTTTTCGTCGAAGCTGACTGTTCCCCCGGAGAGATTGAAATCTACATAGATCTATTTAAAGAATTTTGTGACGTTTTTGCCTGGTCTTACAAGGAAATGCCAGGCATCGATCCAAATATAGTCAAACATGAAATCACAACTTATCTGGATGCCAATCCTATTCGGTAGAAGCTTCGTCCAGTTAATCCCAGGAAAGCAGCAACCATTAAGGTTGAATTCGCGAAACTACTGAAATCTGGTTTTATCTATCCTATCCATTTGACCCAATGGGTGTGAAATACTGTGTCGATCAATAAGAAATAGGGAGCAATTCACGTATGTATGGATTTCCGTGATTTGAACAAGGCCTGTCCAAAAGATAATTTTCCCACACCATTCATCGACCAGATAATTGATGAATGTGTAGGTTGCGAGGCCTTTTCTTTCATGGATGGTTTTTTGGGATATAATCAGATACAAATCAAACCTGAAGACCAACATAAAATGACATTCATTTGTCCATGGGGTACATTCGTGTATCGTAAGATGCCCTTTGGTCTAAGAAATGTTGGAGAGACCTTTCAGTGGGCCATGTCTTTTTCTTTCCATGATCTCAAGCATATAGTTGAGGCCTATTTAGACGATTTAGCATCTCGATCTAGCAAGAGAACGGATCATCCCACACACCTCCGACTTATCTTTGAGCAATGTCGCTACTTCCAGATTCGCTTGAATCCAAACAAGTACAATTTTTTCATAACATCAGTGCATTTGTTAGGTTTCATAGTGTCAACAACAAGGATCATGATCGACCCTCTCAAGGTTCAGGCAATAGTTTAGTTTCCTTCCCCACGCACAATCCTTCAACTTCAGAGTCTACAGGGCAAGGCAAATTTTTTAAGGCGTTTCATTGACAACTATGCCGAGATCACAAAGGGATTTATGCGCTTACTGAAGAAAGATGTTCCTTTTTATTGGGATGATGCCGCTCAACACTCCTTCAAAGCATTAAAACATTCCCTCACAACTGCCCCTCTGCTTCAGCCACCCAACTATAACAAATATTTCTTATTATACCTGGTTGCAGCATAGTCAACCATCGGCATGGTCTTAGTTTAGGAAGATGATTCACTCTCAGAATATGTGATATATTACCTGAGACAAGGCCTAGTCGGACCGGAACTCAATTATTCTCATATCGAAAAACTTGTGTTGGAAGCAGTCCATGTTGTTCAACGGTTCCGTCATTATGTTCTGTTTCGCAAGACCACCGTCATTGCATTCGTGAATCCATTTCAATACGTGTTGACACGATGGGTAATAGGAGGAAATATCAATAGATGGATAGTTGTCCTCCAGGAATTTGACTTATATTTCGTTTCAGCGAAATCCAAAAAGTCACTGGTCTTTGCAGAACTTATTTCAGAACTTCCAGTTGAGTCTAGTGATGTTATGCCCGAAGATTCGCCTATTGGAGGGGATGTGTTTTTTATCGCCTCTTCGGATCCTTGGTACGGAGATATACTTGTCTATCTCCAGACGTTGAATTGCCCCACCTCTTCTTCTCGAGATGAGCCTCGCCGTATACTCCATTAGGCTAAGAATTATCTCATACTTGACGATACGTTGTATCAAAGAGCTGTAGACTACATCCTGCGCCGATGCCTCACTCACGAAGAAGCAGTTGTCATGCTTAATGATTTCCATACCGGAGCATGTGGCGGTCATTTGTATGGTTTGGAAACAACCCAAAAGATTTTACGAGCATGTTACTTCTGGCCGACACTAATCAAAGATTGTATCGAATCGGTCAAGAAGTGCCACCCGTGTCAGATCTTCTCTTGGAAGATGAGGGCACATCCCACTCCCATGTTTCCTATCATCACAGTTGGTCCCTTCACCAAGTAGGCGATTGATTAAACTACATGCAACCCTCCTTCATCTAGGGGGCACCATTATATCATTGTAGCCGTAGACTACTTCACGAAGTGGGTTGAAGCTATGCCAACATTTAAAGATGATGGGGAGACTGTAGCTCTCTTTTTATTCAACTAGATAATAGCAAGGTTCAGCATCCCAAGAGATATTTTCACTAACCATGGAAGTCACTTTCAAAACCAGATGATGACCGAGTTACCATCAAATATTGGGTTGCAACAAGAACATTCGTCACCCTACTACCCCCAAGCAAATGGTCAGGTGGAAGTTGTAAATAAATCTCTTAAGACCATCCTACAATGAACGATCAACTCAACCAAGTCAAATTGGAATTTGATGTTATACTCGGCATTATGGGCTTACTGAACATCTGTTAATACTGCAACCAGTTTCTCACCTTTTCAACTCATTTACGGGATGGAAGCAGTCTTGCCTATAGAATGTCAGATCCCCTCAATAAAATTGGCAGTACAGTTATTTCCAGACACTTCTCCACTTGAAGAACAATTATTATACCTTGAGCGGCTCAATGAGAAGCATTGTGATGTATCCTTGGCCAACGAGGCTCACAAACGTAAATTCAAGTGTCAGTATGATCGGTTCGTTCTTCCTCGGGTTTTCTATGAAGGTGACCTTGTCCTACTCTATGACCAAGATAAGGACCCCTTTGGGGTAGGAAAATTCAAACCCATGTGTTTGCACTCTTTTCGTCGATGTGTGAGCAAAAAGTGAGTGCTTACATGCCTAGTTGGGCTCTGCTAGTCATGACAGCTTTGATGTAAAAGGTTAGAAAGAAAACAACTACACTATTAACAAGAATTAAACAAAAACTAAATAAAAACATGAGCATGGAAATAAAAATAAAAACAAGTAACAATGGACCAATATCACCAATGTATTAGCTGGTCTGATAGATGAAATCCAAAGACACAATGGAGAAAGAGGACT